>VWPU01012780.1:4876-50438 GCA_013398955.1 Callaeas wilsoni | reverse complement strand
CAGGGATGAGCAGCAAGGAGTGGATGGATGGGATGGCTTTCCTCTCCAGCAGCAGAGCCAGCTCAAAGCATTTATAAAGCCACAACCTTTGTCTTGCAGAACCTCATTTTCCACTTGCAGCTTGTGTGTGCCAAGCTCCCTGCTCCAGTATTCCCGACTGAGCCGAGCACAGATTTACGTCTAAAGGCCAGAACAAGCTCGTTAGAGATGTTCACAGGAGTTTGGAAAAGGCAAGGACTTGCAAGAGTCTCTTAAAAGTCCTTAGAATTAGCAGTAAAGTTTACTGTAGGTTGACTGAGGATTAATTTTTTAGTGCATTATACATCTCCAGGAGTGGAATTTTGCCTTTCTCTAGGTTTCACAGACCCCTCTGGGTAAAGCTGCCTTCTCATAACATTTTTTACATTAGAGCCTCAAATGCTTACTGAAAAATGTCTTTTAATTTTGCCTTTTCCCCAGCAAAGACTTCCAAGTTTGCTAAAACACTGAACCATGATTTTAATGTCCTAAAGGGACACTGGTCTCTCCAATACCCACTGTTTTTATGACTGAAATTCAAGGCTCAACACGTTCTAAGCAGGCTGCCAGAGGAGGCGAAGCATCCTGCCTGTTCAGCTGCATCCTGCTCCTGGAAAATTTTATTTTGCTGCACCATTTTAATTATCCCCATTGCAGCTACAACAAGCAGCAAATAGAGGAGCAACAGACAGCTAATGAATAAAAATCGAATTAAGGAGCGGAATTTTCTGTGAGAAAATATTTGGATGCCTTCACTGAGTATTGTGGATTTCCATGATAAACACTGACAGAAATGATGCTTGAGTATTTCAGTGACTTCCTACTCTTTATCTCCTCACTCTAGTTTAATAGGTGTGGAATTTTTTAAGGAAGTGGACAGTGGTTAAGTGGAACTACACTGAAAAATAATAGCAACTCAAGGCTGAGAATGGGATTAATGCATAAAGCACTGCTGCAGCTCCTTCTGGAATTCTTGCTAGTCCCAAATGTACAAGTTATTTAATTCTACTGGAAGAGAAAAAACACCAAAAAACCACAACTCAAAATGAGCAGTATCACAAGAAATGCACAGACAATAAAAAAAATATTACACATGTGTACTGTGAAATCATCTGAAGCAGAGTTAATGTGATCCTTAAATACTTTCTGATTTTCGACTTGCTCTCTTTTCTCCATATTCACATAAAGAAAACACAAAACAGGCCCAAAGAAAGGCAATTCTAACTGCTGCAGTCTTTTCTTCTCAAAAGGCCTCGTTAGCCTAAGAGCTCGTAGTTCTGACAGTGTCTTAAAAAAAAAAAAGAAAAAGTAGAGGAACCCAAATGTTCACAACCCCCACATTCAGAGGTGATCTACCAGCCCCAAAACACCCTTTTTGGTATCATGCACAGACCTGGCTGCACAGAGACACCCCAGCTGATACAAAGCTGCTAAAAACCCACACTGCCAAAAGGCGGAGATGAAGTTTTCAGTAGCCCATCAGAATTCTCCAGGTTTCCACGATACTGGAAGCCTCCAACTACATTTCTGGATAAAGCCTTTTTGTGAGACAAGTACTTCAGTTTGCAGCAGAAAGGGACTTGGCTCAGTTTCACGCTCCAGTGTGACTCCAAGCTCAGTCTCCAATTCCCAAATGCACCTGATAAAGCAGATCCTGCCCCCTGGAATGGAAACCTAGACAAGAAGTTTGCCTTCGTTTCTCAACAGATTTCTCTCACTCCTTTTCCTCTTCTGCTCATTGTCATAGAAGGCAGGGTTTCTTTCTGAGCCTGTTCTATCTTCTTACCACTGCTGTTCTTGGTAAGCAGGATCGAGGCTAAAACAGCACCTCCCTTCTTTAGCAACAACTTTTCTTCTGAGTAATCCAAGAAATCCCTTACAGTGCGATACAGCGAGAGAAATCCAATTCTGCAGCATTACTTGGTGTACATGTAGCCAGAGGAGAGGGCAGTGAAAAGAAACCCTGAATTGGCTCAATCCTTGTCTGCTTTAAAATAAGCCTCAGCTTGTCAAGCATAATGCCAATACTACAGTTTTCATAAGCATCAAGAGTTACCAGATGTTGTAAAAAAAGCCTTTAATTTTTATAAATTGCTCTGACAAGCAATAAAAAAGAATGGTTTTAAAACTTCTACTTGCCTTTTTGTAAATAAAATATTTCCCCCATAACTAGAAAACCTATTACCAAGACAGCTTGAGATGCTTAAGTATTATTTTTACCCACCAATTACAGAAATTCTGCATGTCAAAGGAGGTCTTAACTATGTGTCCCCATCATCTTTAAATTGCACTCTCAGATAATCCAACATCACAGGCACCAATTATGCATGTATTTAGTTTCAAACTCTTTTGTGTAGATTGCAATTGCTTCCACACCAGTCCACTCAGAAATAATACCAATTAACTCAGTAGCATCCCGTAAATTATAAAGGCTACATAAATTATGAAGGCTACAGGATTAGAATTTGCTGTCTTTAAAGTCTGCTTTTCCTGGTATCTGCTCAACACATTCATTTCAATGACTCTGCAAGAATCATAAAGTTACTAACTGGCACTAGGGTGTGACTTGCCCTCTACCAGTTACTTAGTGTATGGAAACTCCAGCACGTTCTTGGGGTTATTTGCTTATGTGAATAAAGGAAGTAGCTCTTGACTATTTTTTTCCCCTAATGATTTAGAGACTATCCCAAGAAATGTGAGCAAATTCCTCCTACGCTTGCATGGGGCAGGAGCAACTGCTTGACTCATTTCAGCTATACCAACTGAAACCTGCAGCCAAATTTACAATGAAGAACTTTCACAGAAGAGGCTCCTGAGTTGTGCCTACATCAGTGCCCACAGCAAAGAAGATTGAATAATCATTCATGGATTACAGTTTGGGTTCCCTGCGCCCACAGAAGAAATGCCTCCTCAGCAACAACTGTGTGTTCCTCAACTGTAGTAAACTGGCACTTCAGCAGCAGATGCTAATAAAAATATACATAAAAATCCTTTCAATCATATATTCTAATTGATTTTAAACTTCACGTGTCTTCTGCCAAGTGTAAAAAACATTTTAGATTCATACAAACTAAATATATAGCCCATGGCGCAATAAAATGAAATCAGCACAGAGTAGGGATTATCCTTTTTATTTTCTTTAGAAATGGATCAATGAAATCACTGTGCTCCAGGAACACGCTTAAAAAAAAAAATAAAATACACCAGGTAGCCTTCCCCTTAACAAATTTTCACATTGCTTATAATTATGCAGATTGGACCTGGAATAACAGAAATATGAATCCAGTGTCACCCCAGAGCTATGTGACAGCAAGTACATTCACAAACCCACCCCACCCCGATTCCTCAAACACCTGCAGAATCCCATTTCTACATCTAGCTAAAAATATTCTTGCCAAAATAGAAAAAGATTTTCCTACAAAAATTTTGGGGGAAGTCATGACACTTCTTCTAAATTGCTTCGCACACAACTAAGTACGATGATCTGCCTTCCCGAAATTTCCCGTTGCAGGCTTCCAGCCGGATTTTGGTGTTCCTAAAAATAGTCCAACATTGCCACCATGTGGTCAGGGATGGGCACGGGCCCCGGGAGGGCTGCGCGGGGCGGCTCGGGGAAAGAAAACCGGGGACAGGCACCGCGGCAATCAGCAACCACGCTGCGAGCGAAAAAGGAAACTGCATCCTCACAACTGAGTCCTTATGCCGGGAGACCGATTCTAACTGTGCACCAGGGTAAGAAAAATAATTTAAGATAGTCTGCGATTAATTCTTCAGCATCGTGACGCTCCCCTCGCTAAAGGCACAATCCATTTCTGCTCAATTTTTATTCTCAGTACAGCATGTATTTGCCAACAAGGAAAATCTAAGTGTATGCAAAATGCCTAAGACCATTCATTTCTTCAAACGTAATCATAATTGAAAATTTCCAAATCTTCTTCCTGGAGTTCAGGAAGCCATGAAGATTGAATTAAAAGATCATCTTTCACATAGACTTTTTCATCGCCGCTTTCCTCACACTGAAGAGATATGCTTCATAAATAATGTTTAAGAAGTTGTCATCATTCTGAAAAACAAAACACGAAACTGTTAGCAGGATAACTGGAGTAAAGAGATTAGAAAGTTATTCCATTTTATGAACCAGATCCTTTTCAGCCTTACTCCTTTTTAAAAAAGAGAGCAATAGCAAAGCCCTTTCCTTCACCAAAGATCTGTTTTATTTCCCATGACTGCACCTCGGTGAGGAGCAGTGAGTACACAGAAAGAAGATTTTCTAAACTCACAGTGCATTTAAATTGAGTCCAGTATTGTTGCATAACAACTCCGTGACAATACCGAAGTTACAACCCTGTATCTTCTTTTCTCTGCCCTCCTTTATCTAGGGACTTCCTGAAGCTGTATCCTCCATCAGGTCAGTGATAATTCCCAGCAGGTCTGGAGGAATAATGAAACCCTCTGGGTTTTGATCCTACACTGAAATCCCACCTGGGCAAATCCTTGCATCTTGTTTAGCTCTTTTAGGCTTAATGCTCCTAAAGGGATGCTGCTCCTTTTGCTCTGATGCTTAACTTTTTCCTTCTGAAGAACATTTTGCAAGAATGAGTCAGCCCACATCAAGAAAGAATGTTATAAGTAGCTCACATAAACATATGAGGATAATTACAATCAAGATAATATTTAAGGAAAATTAGGTGCATCCAAGATTGTAGTTTTATATAATGGAAAATGACAGCTAAGAAATTGGCAGTGAATAATTTCCAGGTAACTCAGTTAATCCTAACTACCACCAAGAACAGCAGGATTAAATATATATTTTACAAGTACAAAGTTACAGAGGGTAAACCCCAATTTTCCTTGACTAGTTTCCTCTTTAACTTCATGTATAGTTTTAATAGTATCCAGACACTCAAAGTATGTAAAGACAAGATAATGTGAATTTTTTTAAAATCCCCAAATAAAAATACAGGGGAAAACGAGAAAATGCTCTAGCTTGTTAAAGATACTATTTATTGTCTGAATTTATAATTTAAATAACATTTCAAGCAACTTACAAAAACGATTTTTAATTTTATTCCAAAGCCATACAGGCACATAGTTTTGACCTACAAACTGGATGTGTTTCTCTGTTCCTTGTGTTCTGCAGCCAGCCAAGGCTTTAGTTATGTAATCTCTCCTAAACTTCTACTCTTCAGATATTACTCACACAGTAAGTTAAGGAAAAAAAATTCATAATTATGCATCATGCCAGAGCAGTAAACAATCATCTCATATATAACATTGTTAATGCTTTGTCACAACTAAACCTGAAAAACTGCAGCAAAAGGAATTTTATTCAGTGTAATTCTCTATTTCAAATGCTAAACTGAATTAACATATATTCATGTTATCTAGCCCATATTTTAAAGTTGCTCACACTCATCCTGCAATTTTAATTTCCCATTTGAATTCCTCTTACTGCTTACACACATCTCTGAAGTATTTGGCAGCTAGGATAATCACCCATTATTTATCCTTAGCTAAAAACATAATAGATGTCTCTCTGGCTCATAGGCTGACCTTACAAAGCTTTCTTTGGGTGTTCTTTTCCACCCAATGCATTCTCTTTGCTGAACCCCAGACCAGATGCACTGCTCACAACGTAGCTGAGCCAGCAGCGTGCAAGGAGAGCCCGTTGCACCGCAGCCTACGCCGCGGAGCCGCCAGCAGCACAACTTCCACCGTACGTTTCATCATCCGTTTGGCACCCAGGTACCACGATCACTGGGCGCCCGTGTCAAAGCGGGCAGCAGGGCTGTAAGCAGAGTGGGAGAACTGTTGGCCCGGTACCTGGATGAGGTGCAGAAGCGTTTCCTGCAGCTGCATCTTGGTGATGGAGGTGCCGCTGCCCGCGGTTGGCTCCGGGGTCGGCAGCGGCAGGAGCAGAGTGGCCGAGCTGGCCGCGGGTTCGGGGTTTGCTGCTGCCCCGCGCCCGCTCTCGGCGGCTTTTGGTGGCGCGGGCGTGGGCTGGGTGAACACCATGGGGGACATCAGCAGCGTGGGGGTCACAGTGGCAGGAATGCGCTGAGGTGAGATCACCTGTCCGTACAAAAACACGGGCATCGGTTAAAGCTATCCGCTTAATTCTGCGGGAATGGAGATGTGAGAGCCGCAGAGAGACGGGCAGCACGCGCACACTGCTGGAGGTAATGCTGTGATGTAAAACCCCAGCTCAAGACCACCTCTGTCATCTGTTTCCAGATTGAAAGGGCTTCCATCCAATTCGAGATTGCAGCCATGGATTCAAGTGGGATAAATCTGATAGGCAAATGATCTTAGGACAAGAGGATTTTATCACAGAAATCAGACTACTATTAAATATCAGCACTTAGAGAATGCAGCTGTAAAGTCTTCTACACAGGGACAGTAAGTCAGAAAGTTTAATCTTTGAGAACATGAGACATGCAAATACCACTGGTAAAGACTAACCCCTGTACCTAATACTAGAAAGTATTTTCCTGTTGTACCTTGCAAATCACTTTATAAATATCTATATATATGTGTGTGTGTATTTTACCTTCTCATTTTACTTAGGGAGAGAGGAAACAAAACCAGAGATTAAGTGGTTTAGCTAAAGGTCCATGGTGAGCTCATGGCGCTGTCAGAAACAGAACAGACTCAGAACCAACACATTGTTGACAAAATCAAAATGGCCCTCAAAGAGAACCTTGATGCTGCAGCAGTTCCCTCAGCATCCTAACCACACCAACCTGCGTACCTGCCAAATTATTTTCACTTTCAAATATTGCCATGCATCTTGGAACTGTAAAATATGCAGGATTAGCAAATGCTATCAGATGTAAGATGAAACATAACAAAGTTAATTCACTCATCTTGCAGACATCAGATGTCCCTCCAGGCAATTCCAGTAATAAATCTTAACCCTAATCAGCCACCTTCTTGCTGTTTGAGTATCCGGTCTTTTTAAAGACCCTACAGAGGAATTGATGCAAGCTCACCAAAGCTCCTCCCTTTTAGACTGGAGCATGATTTATTGCTATCATATTAAGGTGAAAGGCTACTGAAGCACTTCACTCTGTGTCCTGGATTACATTTCAGTCTTGAAGAAAATAGAACTGAGGTTGTTCTGCTAGGGATGCAAAACCACACAGATTAGCATTAAAGAACAGTCACATTTTTGTAGCTTGTCCTTCTCCTAGTTA
This sequence comes from Callaeas wilsoni, assembly GCA_013398955.1. Lineage (NCBI taxonomy): Eukaryota > Metazoa > Chordata > Aves > Passeriformes > Callaeidae > Callaeas > Callaeas wilsoni. Next base: position 43,224 of record VWPU01012780.1, on the reverse strand, counting down.
TGACTGCTCTACCTAAGACATTTCTGAACAATGTTTGTGAGACCACGATACAAAGAGAAATAGAAAGAAACAAAGAGGACTGAGATCTCATGCTGTTCTGTGGAAAATTTAAGGAAGCAGAAAGGCGAGGGAAAGCAAGCATGCAATATACACCTAATGCAAAAATCTCCCATTTTTTACTTCAATATTTACCCTGTTAGGTAAATATTGTGTCTATTTCTCAAACACAGAGTACTACAAGACTCTTGACTACAGCTTTCTTCCAACCCACAGCATGTAATCAAAACAGCCATCACCAGGTCTGTGTTCCAAGGCTCTGACCCAGCAGAGGTATCACTAACTCGCTGCAGGTTTGCACACCTCTGCTCGACAAACAACATTCATTTAAAAGAAAACCAGTGGCAGGCCAAAGTGACATCCCTCTGTAGAGTGAGACCTTCAGACTCTGCACAGATCCTCTCCTGCCTGTGGAACACCAGCTACCCCCAGACGCTTATCCCAGCGCTTCTGCTCTACTCATCCATGCTGCTGGAGCAACTTCTCTTTAATTTACCTCCAGCAAAATTGGCAAGGTTTGCTTAAACAAGATGATTCTTCCTAATGTGATTTCAAGAATGCGTATACAAACTGCTCTTCAAGGGCAGAAACCTCCTGCAAAGGGAAGGTTGGGAGCAGCTGGAGGAGATAAAGTGTCCCACTAACGCAGCTGAATCTACAGCAGACTCTGTCAGACCCAGATAACACGGCCTTCGAAATCGAAAGGCACTTTTCTCATCTGCCCGAGGCAAATAAACAAAACCTGAGACAAACTGCGCTCTTAATAATGCACAGCTCCTCCTGACAAACACATGTTGTGGTTTAAAAGACGTATGAGGAATGCTTTGTCTCGTCTGGCTAGAAAGGTCTGCTTGGTAGGACATGCCAAGCATTTGGGAACTATCTGGGATGAGCAATATTGCCATCTGCTGGAGACACAGCCAGCATCTACGGGGTACTGCAGAGCTTCTGACAAATACTGGGTCACAAGAAGAATAAAGAGTATTTGTGTCTTTTTTCAGTGCACAGCATTTGTCTCTGTACTCAACATTAAAATGTATTTTTTGCCAACAGCTCAAGCTCAAAGCTTCTGCCATTTAACAAACCTTTACGTGAAAAAATATGGATTGTTTGGGGTTTGTTTTAAACATAAAGGAAAATTTTCATTCGAGATTCAGCTCGGATCACCTCGAGTCACTGTGGCAACTGACACCCACCAGAAAACAGGATGCTGGTCTTGGCATTACCAGTGCGATTCCTATAACACCATGCTTTTGCAGAAGGTACTTTAAATGCTCTGGAGGGACACTAACAGCCTTTGGACCAATCTTTTAGCTTTGAGTAACTTACCACAAGCCGTAACACCCCTTCCAAAATTCTGTTGATCAACTTCTTACCGACAGAACCTGAGTTGCTTGTTCATCCATTACCTCCAGCTCTGTCAGGTCAACCCTTAAATCTCTGAGTCACTAATAGCAGAGTAGGAGTCTGCCGTCAGCCGTGCAGCAATGAAGTAAGAACAATGAGAAATGTGCAGAATAACTGGAGCAGTAGATAAGATTCTTTCCCCGAAGCCCTAACGCTAACTAAGATCTCAGCTCGGTGCTGGGTGCGGCTGTTGGCAGCTGGATGACACGATAGCTGGCAAACTCACAGAACACCATCGACCAAGGCATGCACTGGCTCTCCTGCAATGCAAACTGCCAGCTTCTTTTGCTTCCTGAGTGAGCAGAATCCCAGGTGGATCAAGTGCTCCTCAGGAACACCAGCACCCAGTGGGTGCTGTGGGCCTGAACAGTTTTCAGAGGCATTACTTAAAACTGAGAACATTTATTCTAAGAATGGTTCGGGAACTTTAAAGGCAGTTAATTAAAGCTGGCTACAATGCTATCGTTGCTTTGTCTTTCAAGATTAATTTAGAATATTTTAATTGATGTTTAAATTACAGAAGCTTAAATTACTTTTTGAAACAAGCTGAATGCACCTATTTGCATTATACAACCGCATGCTGAAACTGCAGTCAGGACAACAGAGCAGCAGTGCTGTGATGCTCACATCACACTCAGTTTCATGGACCTGCTCAGAAGATGGAACATTACGTACAAAACACATTCTTGATGGAAAAATGCTCCAAGAAATGCGAAAAAATGAGCTGCAAGATATGTGGCCTTCTGAAGAAATGATAAATTTGTGTCTGGGTTATTGTAAGCACTTTTAAAACCATAATTCTGATGAACATAAACACTTAAGCAGGCGTGTATCTATAATCGGGATGACACATGCCTAACACTAAACATATCCCTAAAAGCCCACTGTAGATTAATGCTTTTTTATTGTATCTTAAGCACACGTTACTCACTGTCTGCACAAGGAATATTTCACAAAATAGGGCTGGCACCAGACCAGACTGAATGCTTCCAAGTATTATTCCTCAGCTTTTGCTTTTTTCCTTCCTTTTTTTTTTATTTTTTCCTCCATTTTTTTTGGTAACTGGTCTCTTCCTTTCCATGTGGGAGATCACAGTTCTTATACCATATGGAGATGCAGCAGAAGCCAATTTAAACTTGGACTTGTAATGTGTCAGTTGTGGAAAGGACTATTGCTTACATTTTCTTAGTGCTGCTGATGGATTTAGGGTGTTCCTTTAGTATGATTTTTCCAACAACAGACACTGTTCAGATATCTCTCTATTCCTGTCAGACTTTTGCTTTTTCTGTATGCTGAAGCGTAGTAGAAGAGGCAATACCAAAAGACAAATAATTACAGAGAACAAACCTTTTGCTGCACTTGTTGTCAGAATCTGCTTTGATCAATTTTGCATGAGCATGTGCAGATATATTTGTGCCAATTCAATTTCACTCCAATATCTACTCTGCAGGCATGGCAGCACTTGAAGCCTCTGGTCTACTGCAAGGATAATATTATAAAAAGATTAATGCTGGTTTTAAAAGTTCTTTTTATCTTCCAGGCTTTTTTTCCAAAAGTAGGCATATTTTGTGTGGCTAATTCATGGCTTCTAATGGAACAGAGTCCTTCCTTCATTTTTAGCCTCCCTGCTTTTGCTTTTTTTGGCAAAAAGAGGCCATTCCTCCCAGACTGCAGAGCTTTAGGTGACCTAAACAATAATTAGTCAACTTTCATTATCATTTTTAACCTATGCATTAAATCTCCAAAGCAATACTAAATGTGTGGAAAGAGCTGCATCTAATATTGTGTCCACAGCAGCTGTGGCAGCCTGTGAAGCCACTCCGAGACAGCCTCAGTCTCCTTGGTCTGCTCACAGATGTGCCAAGGGAGACTGAGAACCTCAGCTGCTGCTTTTTTCAAAGGCAAACTTGCAGCAATAATCACAGGGAATGAGGCTTGTTCCAGAGAAGACTTTTTTTTTCTCACTGGTGTTCTATCCATACTCAAGCAGTCAAACTGTTGCAATTGCATTAGGCCAGACCTCAGGAATTGCTTTTCCATATTGCAGCTAATGCTGGCACCGCTGTCTTTTTCATATATACGAAATTAAAGTCATTGGCCACAGCAGCATCTACATGGATTTTTTATCTGAAAAATATCTTTCCTTATTTTTTATTCATGCATATTGGCTTACAGTGTATAGCCTGGACTTGCCTCATTTCACTTTTACTTGCTTCGTTATGCCCTCATGCTATCAGTACATGTCCCAGTGAATTACACAATTCCTTACATTTAAAGCATGCAAGTTCCATTCCCAGTGAAAAAAAATCAATTCTTTTTGACTTTGCATCCTCCTTTTATTCTTTAGCTCTCCACTGGAAAGTCAAAGTTACCATCTGTAAGCAACTGATCCTGAATAATTTCCATGACTAATCCCCAAAAAACCTCTTTCACACAGATTCAAATCCTACTGCATTAATTAAAAGAACAAAAATAATGATGGCTATTTGCTGTATCAAATTCATATTCCTCCTACCTCTCTCATGGAATTGGAAAACTTGACCTGTCACACACTTGGTGACAGATGTGGCTCTCACATTATTAAATGACTCTTTTAGCCTCTTCATGTATAGGAGAACTTTCTAGCACGTTTAAATATCCTGTCGTCTTTCAATCAGGTTTTGATAGAGAAAAATAGAGTAAGAGAGAAAAACAGAATAAAACAGAAATACAAGAATGGAATATTTGCAATAGAAAAGCAGCTTCTGAACTTTACACTGGAAAGGGGAGTGCTTGGGATCAATAACTTCTAGGCTTCAATACAACTCCAGTACTCCAGTACAACACAGCCTGTCCACAATAAAGGAAGCTGAAAGGGGCTTAGATGCGTCCTCAAAGAAGACATGTAAAGACATTCTAGTGTAGAAAATCCTACAGAAAATGAAGTTGTTAAAGACAGTCGTTGTTTTGGTTGGGATGTTTTGTAATTGCACATGTTGCTTTTCTGAAGAACATAAAAATGTACTCATGAGAGAGATAACAGTCTCTTAACATCTCCTGAGTTTTTTAAGACACCAATCTGACTTTTGAGATCAAAACAAACAGAATTTTTTGATGTCATTCAGGCACGAGACCTTTTTTCAAAATAACACACAGCAAATTAAAGAAAAAATAGCTAATGAATATCTAGAAGTAGCAGGTGTGGTACAAGATAACTAACTGACCAATATACAAATACTTCAAAAAGCTGCTGTTAGAAAACAAGGGATCTTTTAGGTATCTTTAGTGACTGGCATACAAAAGAATGCGTATCTACACAGAGGAAGCTATTACTAATTTTGCAGAAAATAATTCTTAAACCCAAAATATTACACTCAGTAGCCAGCAATTACACATAACAGCCTAAGAATGGCAAGTGCAAACTAGGTGACTTTTCAAAGGGCCTCTGGAAAAACCCAACATTGCAGTATTTTTGGTCATCATTGATGTGCAAGAGATGTGGCTTTCGGGATTTACGTTATCCCATCTTGGTAAACTTGGTAAAACTCGATGTTGGGAAGGTATCACCTGCAAAAAGAATGATGTGCAACACGCAGGAAGACAATGAAGCCAAGACTAACCTAACAAAACATCAAGTTTCAAAGACTGCTAGGTTTGTATTTATTTATGATGAACGAGTTCCCCATTTACCTGGAAGAGAGCGCTCTGCTTTTCCGTGCCCGGAGCCTTTTCTATCCAGGAATCCAGTGGTTTCAGGGTACTGCTGTTCTGGGTAACAACAGGGAACTTAGCTGCCAACGTTGGTCTGCTGGATACGTGGAGCTGTTGCTCTTGTTGCACTATCTGGAGTTTTTTCAGTAATTCTTGAGGTGAAATCACCCCAGAATTGGCTGCTTGATTGCCGGAGAGAGGAAGTGGCTGTCTGGGAAGTTTGGATTGTTCTTTACCGAGTGTCTGAGCCTCTAAAGTCTGGCCTGGTAGGGACCCATTGAAATACACCAAAGGGGGCTGGCTCATGTTATTCACCGGTGCTGCCGGTGGCCCAGCAGGAGCAGGAGTCCTGCTGAACACGGAGGCTGTGGAGTTCACAGGTCCCGTGGCACTGGGCTCCATTTTAGTCACCGAGCCTGACTGACTCTGCAGTTTCTGCAGCAAGCTCTGAGCGCCAGCAGTGTCCTGAGCTATGTGAGACGCCGCGATACCGTGGGAAGCCACGGGCTGGAAGAGCCCTGTGAAGGTCTCCCCCACGGGGGGGATATTGCCATTCTCACAGAGGCGGTTCTCGGGGAACTCAGCGAGGGGGTGAAGCTCCGTGCCACGCACCATGAGCTTCTGGATGGCAGGGCAGAGCTGCTTCTCTGCAGAGGGCGAGTGCCTGCTGGGCTCCTCGTAGGACAGCGAGCGAACCACGCCCTGCCTGACCGGGAGGTTCTCTTGCTGCTGCTTATTCAGTGCTTCCGAGACATCTGCCTTGTCCTGTTTGCCAAACAGTGCTGTCAAGGACAGGTGCTGTGGTTCGGGATCCACGTTCTGTGAGGGGACAAAGGAAAAGAGTAAACATAGTGCCCTCATGCATAAAAGTTACATTAAGTGGCAACAATATTTAGCCAGCAGTATTCAATGAAAAGCTGAGAAAACTGCTATGCTCTTTTTTCCCCAAGAGGATTTTTAATAGTTTTGTCACATAGGAAGGGCAAGAAGACTGTTGTCAAGCTGCTAATGTGGGAGAAAATCAGCGAATCTGAGACATAGCAGTGGCTTTGCTTTAAATAACATGAAAGAGCATCTTCTTTTACAGCCATCAGTACAACATTAGTAAGAGACAGAAATCTGCCTGTGTGTGAAGTAGAGCCACTTCTTGTGCATCTGCTGGTCACAGCTGAATTCAGTTTTTAGGCTTTTGCACTGTGATTTGGCTTGAAGATATACCAAGAGACTTTTCTTTATTTAGATTAAATGATTTCCCCTGAAAAAAACCACCAAACAAAAACCCACAAAAAGCGTGGTCCAGCAATTGAAGAGATCAGCTTGTGATCAAAACAGCATCTGAAATTTGGAAGACCAGTATTTCTATGTTGCATCAGCATAGTATGTCTGTAGTTTATGTGTTTCTGCATCATACATGGGGGAGCTTTTACAAAACAGATTAGTTGTGCTTTAAAATCATTCCTCGCAGTGGGCTCCATCTCAAATTCTGGCAGTGACCTTCCAGCTCAAATCCGTGTTCCCGTTACTCGACGGCAGCTGCGCCGGTCAGAAACCACCAGGGCTTTTACCTTGCTCTGCTGCGAGAGTCGCGGGTGCTGATTTTCACTCGGCTTCACTGGAATCGGTTTGATTAGGTTGGGGTTGCTGTAGATTGCAGAGGAGCTGGTTATTTGTTTTGGCTCTGAGCAGGTCTTACACTGCAAGAGAAGAAAAAAGCATTTCTTAGTCTGTGTGACAGTATCTTTTCCCCTAGATCCCAACCACAGTAAAACACAGACATAACCAGGTATTCAATAACCAAAAATACTAATTGCAGCACTGATGATGAAGTATTCTGCTATTAGAAGCATTATAGCAACTGCAACCCAATTTTCTAAAATATGTCAAACTGAACACCTGATTCCAAGATTTCCCTAGTATGAGGCTTCCCTCGAATTTAAATCTCAGTACTCTTTTTGGCCTTCTGCTTTTCCTGCACTTCAAAAACAAAGTACTTTTTAAAAGCACTGAGAAACCAAGCAACAGACATGCTGCATCAACAGGCAGCTAGAAGTAATTTAGATCCATGAAGGATTAATGTGCCCATAAAGATCATTTAAAAAGCTTTTGTCAAAAAGCAGAATTCTAACTCAAACTCTTTTACATAAATCTTCGTATAGTGGGAACTTGCAGGATGCATAAACATGCACAGAAAAGTAATTAAAAATGTAATCAATTTGCAGAATCAGTAGGATTTCATATTAAATATGACTATTATTAGAATATTTATAAAAAAGATGGTCAGAGATAACTAAAAGTGATCAGGGACAAAAAATGTCATGTGGAGAGAGAAGGGCATGATTTAATTCAGAAAAAAAACACATAAAATGCTCCATGAAAGAGAAATAGTAAATGAAAATGGAAAATGTGAATAAGATGCTATATATAAGAATATAGTCAGTGAGACTAAAAAAGCATTGGTTATACATGGAATGCTCCTGTCAGTAGAAAAGAAGACAGTATATTTGAAGTCATTGTCACTTGATACAATTGAAACCAAGAAACTGGAAAGATTTTTAAAATAATTATTTAACAAGAAGTTAATTCTATCCAACAATAATATTCATAGTTCATTATCTGAATCTGATGGGCTCTAAATTTTATGCCACAGGACACATGGCTGGGGAAGGATGACCAGTTTTGGGTTCTCCTTCCCTCCACAAGTCCAGTCTTGTGCTTTCCTGGGGCCAGAATTCCAGACTGGGCAGACTGCTCTGAGGACACACGGCAGAGCCACTGCTTTGTGCCACGAAAATATCAGTGTCCTTTCCAGAACCTTCTGAGACAAACGCCTTAGAATGCAAATGTGCCAGGTGAGAAAACAATCCCCACTCTCAAATATCCAAAGCTGATGAGTTAGCCCATTTCTGACACCCACTGCAACAACGAACAGAGACGTGCTGGTCCCAGGGCTGCCCAGTAAAGCTGAACTTCAGTTCTCCTGGGCACCTAAGGGCTTTTGTAGGTCCTGAATACTTTCAGTTGTTTCTCACATTGGACACATCCCCCATGGACCAGAACTTCAGTAAGATTAAATAGCTTTTTTTTCTCCCAAGCAGTTCTCTTTCGAATGATGGTGCCTTTTCTTCAACATACCTTCCTCACATTGCTATTTTTCAGCATTACTTTTTGGGCAAAAAGCATATAAGCTTTTTCTTTAACGGGATGGATAACATCCTCTTAAATATTTCACGATGAGTTCTGCAGCACTTAAATAATACCCTTATTGCCTCAGGATATTTTAATAGGCTGAATTCTTCAGAAATCTTAAGTACCTTAGATTCCACTGTCATACCCTGCATGATCACAGAACTAAGCATATAAAAATGAGGTGAGAAGCAGTAGTGTTTAACAGAGTTATCACTACATGAGCATATTTTAGACCAAATTCCTCAGCAAAATGAGCATCAGTACACACAAAGGCCTACAGAGAATGACATTGACCTGGTATCATTGCTGTGATTTGATAACAAGGCTAGTAGGTTGCTGTCAAACACAGAAGCACATGGAAGCCTGTGATGATTTCAGAAGACTCTGTAACTATTGGAGCTGAGAATAAAAAGCCATTTTGGCAGATGGGGAGCATGGCCTTGCTGATGAATAAGTTGGGAGCACTAGCATGGCATTTTAAGCAGCTGTCAGGTAGACAGGTAAAGAAGGTATCAGATGCTATTATCAACAAACAGCAAAAGGCAGCAGGAAAGAAATGTCACCATGCTCTTTAGTGATGGAACCAGAGTCTCCTCACCAGCTACAGCATTTGGCAATCACTACACCCTGCTTCACAGGTCTGTCCTTTCGTCAGGCGTCCTATTCAAAGCTCTGCTGCTACAAAAGATGCCTACGTAACCAAAAGGTTCTCAGATCAAGTTAAAGAAAGGCTCAGCAACACTGGAACAAAACGAGATACACACGGTGAATGCGGATCAAAAAGAGCAAGAAAATCACTGAGGGGGTTTTGGCAAGTTTGGTGGAGTCAGAGATATTTGAGGCAAACAACTGCTCTGTGTTGTGAGACTCACAGTCTACCTGTACGGTGTGAAGCTGAAAATGCCAGGTGCTGGGAGAAGAACCGTGCAGCACAGAGCTAAACCCTGAGCTTGTGCTGCAGTACAAGCCAGGGCACAATGGTTCAGGAGAAACCTTTCTGTCATGCTTTGTTCTGTACCCTTGCAGCTCTTCAACTGGTTTTCTCCCTGGCTATCAGTGAGGCCAGCTTTTTCTTAGCAGAGATCAAGAGAAGGCAAGTGTATAAGAAGTACATTTAAAAAAAAAGTAACCCAGTGGTTTAGCATCTTAAAGCTTCATTAATTAAAAAAGGAAGGGGGAAGCTGTGCATTTTATTTTGCATGTAACCCCTAAATGTGTAACATAATTTGGGAACAAGATATACCCTTCAAAATTAGTTTGCACTCTTAAAAATTGAGCAAAATTCCCGAAAAGTTTTGAAAACTGATGTTCTTATTCTACAGCTTCCAACACTTTAAAACACTCTTCACTGAATAAACACAGAATTCAAAGAAGAGAACAACATATTTCATAACTAATTCCAGCACATCAGATTGTAAGTAATAAAACATACACTGACAAGAAAGTAGATGTCATAAACAAGTCAAAAAGCACGAGTGCTCTGAAACGTATTGACATTAAATAGAAAAATGGTTGTCATTGCCTTTATTTATCACACTCTTTTGAAATTTATATTACTAGCAATACAAGAAATCACACATATCCTGTTCTTAACAGGTCAGGCATTTCCAGCACTCATGTCCCAGATGAGGAGGAAGTTTTCATGTTATTTTTTATGTTCTTGGCAATCTCTTAAATGTAGAAAGATTAAAGTAAGAAGCAACTTTGCAAAGGATTCTGAAGGGAAAAGAGTCCTAAAAGCTATTATTTAAACAACAGAATTTCCTCTCCTCTGTCTTGATTTCTCTGTGCTAATGCAGAAATGGAAGGTAACATCTTTTAGATTTATCACCCTCTTTTCACAGAATCTCAAGACAACCTAATCTTTTTCCAGTTTTCCATCTGCAGTATTTTTAAAGTTATCTAATGGAAACCTCTTAAATATTTCGGAACATCTCAAATCATATTCTTTGATGCCAAGATTAGATACTGATTCACTATTAAAATATGGGGAAAACACCAGGTTTTGGAAGTGTTTGTCCACTATAATACATTAAATCTCTACTACAGAAAACACAAAGGCCCCAACCCTCAAGAGAAACTATACCCAATAAAAAGGGCTCCATTTCACCCTAGCTCAAATAGTTTGCTATCTTCTTTCTGAGGATTTTATTAGCAGCTACATTTCAGAAAAAATAAACACAAGAAATTTAAGGAGAGAGAAAGTTAAGATATATGTACATTTCCAGACTCTTATGGAACACTTACGAGTTCCATTATCGCATGACAGCACATAAGCAATACAGGAAACAGCAGCAGGAACCTGCAGGCTCTGTAACAATTTGCAGCTTATATATGGATAGTTAAAATTATTAGATTCTTATTCCCCAAAGTAAAACGTTTTTGATTGCTCAATAATAGAGAACATTATTAGTCCATTAGTTACTTCTTTATTTAGAAGCCTCAGAAGACCAAAGCAGCACACGGGCTGAAATCATGCTACATTTCAACCTTTTCATTTCCTTCCATTAGTGCCTGAAAGTAGCTAACAACCACAATTAAAAGCAGTAACTTCACTGTCAAAAGGCTCCTGAACCAAGTCCTTTGTACAAACCACAGAACTATCACCAGGTAAATACTTCACCCAGAAAGAGGGCACAGCCTCCAGGTGCTGCTCAATGCACAGGAGCTCTGAGGGTCAGAATGAAAGGCAATTTATACTTGCTCTTAGCCTCTACCATTCAACAAATAATCAATGACATACACATTCTCCTTCCAGGACTTTTTATTGACAGCATTAATGTCTTTTGAATCTTCAGCAAATCCTGTCAAAACTTTTTTACCAGCCACTTCTACACAAAATGACAGAGCCCATTGTCCAAAATCCCTTTCACTTTGACTAGAACTGTTCAAAACCCCAAAAAACCAAAATCAAGCCTTTTATGTTTCACGTTGTAAAGTGGGAGCAAGTCTCACCTTGGTATACTCATCTTTGGCCTTGGTAAGCATCCGTAAGATATCCACTTCTTTGTTATTAGCAGAATTCATGATCATGGGGGACACCCCTGCTCCTGTGCCCTGCTGTGCTTTGAACTGCTCCTGCTGAGTTAGGCTGCAAGGTGGAGGATATACGAGACAAAAAGTACAGATAAAATATACAGATTTAACCACAATTACTATACAGCGCTTAACTGGAACTCAAATATTTGTCCTCCCTCCATCTACATTAAAACATGCATTAAAAAAAATCTCTCTTAAAAGATCTCTATAAAATCACAATTTGACATGAGATTAATTTTCTCCAATCTTGAGTACGCTAGACCATAGAATAAAATTTCCATAACTGAGTCACAATTTCTATACACAGAAGGAGCAGGGAATTTATACTGTTATTCAGTTCTGCTGGTGGTGGAGGATGGCAAACACACACAAATCAGGCATTAACAACTAGCAAATGACCAATTTCCTGCCCCAGCTGTTTTATTATTATTGTAGAATGCTGAGAATTAAAACACCCAGCCAATTGGCTGAGCAACAGGGTATTTTTTATCTATATGAAATACTGCTATTATAAACCACTACACGTGGTTTACATTTGCATGAATCCTCTGAAAACTAGGTTTTATTGTAGTAAATTACCAGTTTGAGAGCACCTAATCACCACCAACCGAAACTTGAGCTAGTTAACTAAAATGAGCTGTCAAAAACCTGGGTTTCCTAGGGTCCATTGTTTATTTCTGTAAATTCATCCCCATCAATTATTTCTTGGGTCACAACTGACTCATTTTAGAGCTGTAGGATATACAGCAAAACCAACAAACCCCAGAGAACAAAACCCCACCACTGTCGCGGTCTGCATTTCACACTGTTTTGTCACTGCAAAATGAAAAGCAGCAGGTATTACTTCGAAAAAAGGATCTGTAGAGGAAAAGATAAAATACTGCACGGGAAGGTAGTCATCACAAATCCTATCTGGAAGATAGTGGCAGGAGAGTTAAAGCAGTTTGCTGTGAGTTGGGATGTGTGACGATGAGCCTTGTGGGGATTGGAACTGCAGGGCACAGAAATGGGCTTTGGGGCACTCGGCGGCTTTGGCCATCAAATTTGATGTCCCTCCTCAGCAGCTTCTGGCTACAGGAGCTGTTAGACTGGGACAGATGAGCTGCAGAGGAGACCCACGGGTCTGCCAGGGCCTTGGCACCGTGCTCTGTCTGCACCTAACGCTGTCGGCTTGGCTCCATCCGCTTCCCCTGGGTTGCCTTGGGATTCCAAAGACCCAGCTCTACGTCATCCCTCCTGTCCCTTACAAGATTTGTGACATTTGTGTCTAACCCTACACACCACAGGCAACTGGAATATCCAATCACTGCCTGTTCCCATCCAGCCCCTTTGCTGCATCCTCCACATTGTATCTCTAAAAAATGTAGATTGCATATGTTGATAAAATCTGTGTGACTTCAGCTCCTTCCCCCTCCAAGTGAACATTAAAACTTGCAGAACACGGTCTTAAGAAAAGGGTCACTGCAAGCAAGCCCACCATTAGGCCATCAATACCTGAGGGTATTGCAGAAGAATGAGTTCAGAATGTCCATGCTGAACACGTGAAGAAAAGAGCAATACTGAAAATAACTACCCACATCACATTCTTAGGTTAAAGTACAGCTGAGAACACACTTCTGTGTGAAATCTTCACCTCTGTCTGGACTGCAAAATTATAGTTTGTGTAACATGTATAAAACCACATTTTTATGTGCATGGAAGCAATGACTTTAAAGCTAATTGAAGTCTTGCTTTAAATGCCAAAAACAAAGTGAATTTTGTATATATTGCTAAGAAATGAGGAAGCAGGAATTCAGCCATGATGCACAAACAGGACAAAACCCACAGAAACTGTATTAGTAGAGTATGCCCTCATGATATCCTGCACTTACCTTGATATAAGAAGGAAAAAAAGTAACAATATTAAAAACTAAAATCTCTCCAAATTGAAAAATATATTAAAGCCCCAAAGAATACAATTCTTCAAAACAGATCTCTGAGTCATCAGGAAATAAATCATATCAACCGGCACACTCTGATGTAGCTGGAGAGTTGCACGACAAATTAGGAGAAATTACTGCAATACAGTGACTTCTTCCTGATTTTATGAAATGCAGGCTTGACACTTGCAACGAAGTTCATAAATACAAGTTTAAAGTAGAAAGGTATGATCATCCTAAAAACATAAAATGTGCATGTATGTACAGAAATACATACATAAAAAAGCACAGAAGTCTTGTTTACCCGTCACTTACTTTTTCATGAGCTCTGCAATTCTTTGGCATTCTTCCTTATCATAAAACCAAATCCCATATATGGACACTGTAAATGCACATCAAACACAAACTGTGAGCATCTTCTCAAACAGCAATTCTACCTGGTAGATATTTAAATGTGACCTGTAAATGAATTTTAACATTTATTTCCATCTTATGTTTTCCCCCTCTAGAAACACAAAATGACACCTCAGATCCTATAAAATCAAAAAAGATCAAAGGCATATCTCTAAGCATGTAAATTACAAGCTCTTAAATATTCAATTAAGGCAAAAGTATTTGATCCTTTTCTTCGGAACACTAAACCAGTGTTTTTTTTTTTTTTCTTTAAAATCTTTTTCTCTGTCCTTTACTTCAGTTATCATATCCATTTGTCTCCACTACCAGCACACTGCAGGGAGCATTGCATGCCTATGGAAGTAGGAAAATCTGTGAAGTTTTCAAATAATGTTTGAAACATTGTCTATCTTATGAAATATTGTCTATCTAACAATGTCTGTCTTATATAGCATCTAAGTTGGTGGAGTAGGATGAACGTAGCTTTGCCTCCCTGTAGATTTGCTATAATTCTGCCCATTATTTTCAACAGCAAGTAAGTAACTATCTGTAGCCAACTCCAGTATTAGAAATCTGTAGTTCAGTTCAGATCTCCACTGAAGAGGCTGCAGCAAAGAGAGATTTGAATTTCCTGGTAGCTCAGGTTTCTCAGACACACACACCATGAATGAAACCCTCACGACGGCAAGAACCATAACGGAGTGCAGGCAGGGCGGGTTCCACACTCCTTCCGAACAGGGAGCCTTTTTCCACTCACACCCATGTTACACAGCTCTGGGAAGACAGCCTGGGAATCAGTGCACAACCTGTCCACGCTCAGCAGGGTAGCTGTCCTAGTTTTAACCTCAGGCACCTGCGATGAGAAGGGGACACAGAAGCCCTTAAATGCTTAAGACGGATCTTTCCCTCTCCACCACAGCCTGGTGCAACGCCCACGTTCCCAGGAACAAACAGGGAGATCCTGGCTTTCCTCCTCCTTCCCTCCCTACCCTACTGCAGGCAAGAGTTTTCTCTCAGCCTTACTAAGAATTGGCAGTTCCTAACATGTCTTTAAACATGAGTGGCTACATTTCGTTTGAAAATGGATTTCATTTGAAAATGGATTTAATTTGAAAGAAGTTGAGCACCTGTTTGAAAACAATTGTAACACTGACCCTGATGATGTAATGTTTCCTAATATTAGGACAGTCCAAAAGCAATAACTCCTTCAATTCCACAGAGCCAAACCCGTGGCAAATGAAGTGTACCTTGGCTTTGTTAATGTTTGGAAAGAAAATGGATGTATGGCTGCTTGCAAGACACAAGCATAGTATTTTCTCCATTCCCTCCCAAATTTTCAGCTGTGTGTCATCTTCTATAGAACTAAAAATGGTTCCAACTGTTTACTGTACAGCACATTGGTAAAAACTCTAAAATATCCCACAAACCAGGCACCCTGCAAACATACAAAAATTAACTTTTCAAATATGTACTGCCCTTTTTATGATTATTGAAAAGTGTGATGATTTCTATTATTCACTTAAAAAAGGCAAGCAACATAATATGCATCAGTGGTTCTACAAATGTGCAACGTAAGAGCTGAACTGCACGAGTAATCTCAGGTTTTTAACATAAATATTAAAATATGCATTTCGAATACACATGAATATTCTAGCATATTCCAGTGGGCATCCAATAATAAAGCGTGGACATGAAGAAAAGTGTGTGAAGAACCCCTGAGGTTCCAGAACACCGACCTCTTATGCAAAACTTCACATTCTTCCGATGAAACACGTTTGAAAACTTCTTGTCCAAATCACAAGTAACTCCATATTCTTCAGTGCAACAGCACAGCAAGCAGACTGAGAACTCCAGACAAATCAAATTTGTTTTAATCAAGATTCTTCTTTTTTATAAAAGAATCTCCAGTGGAGAAGAGTATTGATGAAATTTTGGCCATCTGCTCCATCTTCTCAAATGATTTTTATGTCTACCACAGCTGGTGGTATCATCAATATGCAACACAGGATGGACAGCTTCACCTTTGGCCACCAGAACAGACGTGTCATGGACTATTTATGAATAGCCAATAAATCTGAAAGCTGACAGGCCCTTGGAAATGCCAAACTGCTTCTGGCCACTGGGAGCTGAAAGACTCAAACCAACAGCAGAAGCAAGCCAGTTCACCCCAACGGAGTGACAAACACAAGAAAAGTCATACCTAGAATAAATGACCATTTCGGACTTTACAAAAGTACAACTAATATTTTGAAATACAATTGCAACAAGTACAAACCTATTTTGGGTCAAAGAATAAGGACACTGTGTCTGTGCCACCAAACCACACCACCACCCAACAAAATATCCCATCTTAACTCCAATTTTAAGTCAGGATACTGCAGATCCAGAGACCTTTAGCCTAGAGTTTAGCTGAACTTCAAACCCACCCACATTTACTCTCTCTCCTTGGTTAAATGGTACTTTCAACCCAAATTAGGAAGCACAGATGAAAGCAAGCTGAGACCAAAGCCCAACATCCTCTGCGCTTAGAGCTCACCCAGCCAGTGGTGAAATTTTTCAGAAGAGCAAAGTCCCACTGTTCTTCCCAACTGTCCAGAAGGGATGAGCACGTCAGAAATACACGGAGAAACAATCCCTGAGCTTGTGGCAGCACAACGTACCCTGAGCTCTTTCATGCGTGTGAGAACGAGGGACCAGTGAGAACACAGCAGCTTGTGGAAATCTGAGATACCTGAAGTAACCGTGGCATAAATTCACACTACAGTGGTCCATTCTGCTCTAATCTGTATTTAAGAGAAAGAAGCGTAAAGAGTAGTGATAAGAATGAGTATTAACGGCCTCAGTCTTGATTAATGACGAAGACAAAACGGCAAAAAAAAAATTCTTATGTGTGTGGCAGCACATAAAACCCCACAAGCAGACGGAGAACCTAAGCTGGTAACAACCTGTCGCTGTCAGGGAGCCTGGCCCACTCGTAGACACACAACACGACCGCACCGCAAGCTTTCCACCAGCACGGAAACACCGCGCGCCTTATCGGGATTAAACATAAACAGATTACTTTTATCTGCCTTCCCACTCCATCAGACTGTTTGACAAAACAGAATTCCAGATCTAAGTGTCATTTGTAGAGTGGTAATTTCGTGTTCGTGTTAAAAATGAATCACGAAACATCGGAGGCACAAAGCAAATTTTTCTGCTGCCACACAGAAGAGGAAATATTAAGTCACTTTTAGGCCCAGATTCAACCACAGAGTTATGTAAGAAGAGATTATTGTAAAAAAACAGAAAAAATAAAATCAAAGTCAAGTAGTGAATTGATGACATTAAAAGAAAAAGAAAAGTGCCAAAATTACAGTGTTGTTAGCAAAATTACAGAAAACTATGACATAATGAAATCAAGACGATCCAATTCATATTGAATAGGAAGCTAAATAAATTACTTTGATAAACTGACTGAAATTATTAATTATTAAGGGTATCAGTCTTTAGAATTTTTAGAATTTGAAAAGGCAGGCTACTCATAAATTAAAACTGAAAAATTTTACCAAAATCTGTGAAGCTCCTTTCATAGCTCAGTGATTGAATTTCAGGAAGGACACTATTTAAGTTTTAAATCACGACTTCAGAGCCAATTCTAAAGCTTCCGCCTTACAATTTTCATTTTTTGGCTACAGATTTCTCCTGTCCTCACAAACACTAGAACACTTGATACTATTTATAAGCAGAAGCTGACAGCTGCTATCTCCCAGAATTATAGATAACAATTTCTAACCTCTCAATATTTGAAACATTAATTTAGTTATTATGATAATACGGAATTTCTTATCAACGTCAATCATTCGTGTTAAGCATTCTATTAAAAAGAAAGGCATTCTCTAGGATTACTTTTTTCCTCTCCATTATTCCAGCGATTAGATTTTTTGTCTTCTGGATAGACATTTCCATTATTGAAGCTTTTATTTCGGTGTACCTGCAAAACGTGATTTTTAAGCTATTGCTCCACAGACTGCACAAAGTCTTTAAGCTTGGTAAAAATGAATACAGAAATAACTGCTGACTAGAGATTCTCCTGTACCTAGGAACTGTTTTATACTTGCTGGTATTAAAAATAAATAAATAAACCCCCCCCCAATTCTTAAATTTTTGTGTTTTATTCTTGATTTCATGCCTCTTAAGGTATTCTGCTCTATATATAGCCTAGACTCTTGTTCCTTAATATGTAATCCACACCTGGCTATATTAAAAAGAAGTTTCTGTATCCATGTCTTGCAAGGCAGGCAGAAACTGCTCATCTTTTCTCTGTGCTGTGTACCATCCCTGTAATATCTGACCCTTCAGCAAACTATCAATGCTTGCATTTCCTTCTCCACTGTTTTTTAAATCAGTGCAGCCTCCAATTGCAGGACCCATTGAAAAAAGAACCAAAGTGGGTTATATCCACAATAATGGTTTCCAGTCTATGAGTTCGTCATTTAAAAAAGAAAATAAAGCATGCCGTGCTAATTTTGTGCTCTTCTGCTCCAATAGGAGTGTGCCCCTTTCATCTGTGATGTTTTACAATCACGATACAAGGATACAAGGTTCCTTCTCCTTTGCTCAGGCTCAAGCAGTACAGGAGACCTGCCTGTTGAAGCTCTGCAGCATAATGCAAGAGAGCACTGCAACAAGGGGAAGAAAATATAAAAAACCTGCAGCTAGGACAGCTGCACACCATCCTGGAAAGCTGAATTCCATCCCAGAGAAGTTATGCAATGATACACAGGCTGTGAAATGTCATCTGAAGTGGCTGCACTGGCTGTGTGTGCTTCACTTCCCAGTGGCTGAGTCAACATCCTAGACCTGGGTGCAAGATTTGAGTGCATGGCCTGCAAAACCACCAAGCATCCCAAGGCGAGTCTGTAGGAAGTGGTTTTGAACATGTGAATAATAAATACACTGGAAAAATCTGGCTTGAGTAATTAAAGTCAGATGCTTCATATTTAGTTGGTATCTAATTGTAACTACTCTGCCCTAGGACCCCAATTTGTGAAATGGGAAGAATAATATCTGAGCAAGGTAAAACAATTTGGTTTGTTCATGAGTTATCAGCTATTATAGTGATGACCATTGGAGAAAACAACAAAAATCCCCAATAATTCTGTCTCTAGTGCAGAACTTCATTGGCAAATAACAAAGCAAGTGACCCATGCATGAGTAATGAGGAAAAACCCAGAATACTGAGCAGCCTCTCAATGTGAACACCACTCCAACTAGCTGATAACTGAAACAAAGTCCTTATTGCAAAAGGAGACAATCACACAGTATAAAACTCCATAAACAGGCAGATTGCACAACCAACCTTAACTCTGGTATTTCCCAGTTTAGGAGTCTTAAAGTTCTTTTAGCTCTAAACAGGATTTAAGTTCTTCCAAATGCAAAATTTTGCAATTTAGAGACTTAAACCCAAAACTAGAACAAAATTCCAATTGTATCCTATTACACCACATTGATAGAAATGTGGCTCATCAACAGGACTGGAATTTTTAGGCCTCTTGCTTCTCGACATTGTGCAAAGCTGCACAATACAAAATATGTTTTAGGTAAATGTATTTGTTTCTAAATAATGGAAATTCCTCTCTGGCTACATCCTGTTCTATCTGGAAGTTTTTAAAGAGAACTCAAAATTTTTATGATCTCTCAGGCACAAAAATATCGATAAATTGAAGCAAGGTAAGAGTTTTTCAAACAACAAAAATGTGTTTCCTAAATTCCTAAAAATCTCTGAAAAGGCCCTACCTGTTAAATCATCAGACAACTTGTTCTTTCATTTAAAGGTTGATAAAGATCCTGATCCACTTATTTGAGAACTGTTAACAAGGACAGGAAGACTTGGTATTTCCATTATCTCAAATGTTTCAAATATTATATATGAACAAGCAAGAAAGAAAAAACCCCAAAAACAACCAAACCAGTTATTAAAGGAAAAAGAATCCTATTCAGAGACATGTTAATGCAAAGCAATGATTACACATGGCCATTTTCCAGCTTAACCAGTGAAATTCAAGTGCGGAGAGAACTGTTTAAGATATTTTATTTAAAAAAAACCAAAACAAAAAACCAAACAAAATATGCAACAACAAAACTCCCAACAAAATGAAAAAGCCCCTCCTGACCCCTTCCCCCAAAAGCAAATGGTTGGAGAGTGGGCAATGACTGGCAACACTACTCAAGTCAAGAATAAGTTCCTCACCACCATCTGTTTAATTGTGCTTGGAACTATGCCTTAAAAATCAAGACAAAATTTTTGTTAATAGAATGGACCCTGAAATATTCCTGCCATCAGCTATCAGTCTTGAAAGCTAGGGGACCAATTTGCAGACTTCCAGATACAGCCAGCAAATATTTCTGGTTTCATGAGGCAAAAAAAAGGGACAGCACAGAGATGGTGGATGGTTTAATAAATCATGTCTGTGGCTATACTGTGAGAGACTGACTTCAGGCAAATCTTTAGCCCAAATTCATCAGAAATTTTTTATGAAGAAAAATCAACTGTGTAGCAGTCAAGCAAAATAAGGTCACTGGAAAGCCCCCTAATTGGCCTCAAAGCTGAAGTTCTGTTAGTACTGCAGGAAAATTTAAAGCCCATTGATCCATTTATTTCCATAAAGCTCAACAGATGTAACAGTCCATCAGCAAGTTCTTTACTTTTTTTGGGAAAGAGCCCAAATGCAAACTGTATTTGCAAGATTTCCCTTAAATATGCCTTCTGTTGATGCTACAAGAAATTTTTAGTCATGACACAGGAATAGCATCTATGTTATGATCCATCTGGCTTAGAGAATTTATTTTTTTCCCCCACACCACTGGTTTTCCAGTCACACCTCCTGCCATTGCATCATCAGTTCCAAATAATTTTAAAATCATGATGGTTCTTGACACTGAAATTAAGGCAGGAAGGCTGTAGATGCCAGGCTATCAATTTCTTAAATAACAAGTTGTTCTTAATGAATATTTTTTCTTAAACACAGGCTCTCTTAAATAACAAGTGGTTCTTGTTACTATTTCACAACGGACTTCCAAAATGTCCCCATCGGACTAGAGCTCCATTGCCTTTTGTAATGGAAATGACTAAAGAGTCTCACTCCAGGAGGGTAAAAGGTAAGTGAAGATAAAAAAATGGTGGGTGACAGTCCAGTTTTAGTTTTGACAGAGAAAAATGACACTGACTTTAGAAAGGTAAGTGAAAGAGTCTGCAGCAAAGCTAAAAACTACATCCAAATATCCTCAGTCAACACAAGCATGGTTCCTGTGAAATAAAAATCCATCAGAGAAAGGCTTACTGGAAAACAAATGCAACTCCTCAACATCTGAAACTATTAAGTTTTTTAGCTTACCTGTGCCCTATATTCTCTGCTATCTTTCTAAAGCAAACAATAAGACATGTCTTCAACACACCGAAATGAAGCCAGGCCCTGATCCACAGCAATCACCTGAGCAGAACACAACAGTGCCTCACACAAATCTGGGCTGAGTATCACCCCATCCCTTCCATCAGCAGCAAGGCTCACACTAACAGGAGACTGGCACAAGGGGAGGAGGTTAAACAGAAACCTTTTCCTGATTCTGTGCACTTCACTCCCACCTCGTCACAAAAAGCAAAGAGAACTCTCCTCAGTCAAGAAGGGCATAACACAGCTTTTCCCACCTGGAGACAACAGAAGAACTGCTTTTGTTGGAAAGACCAGGAAGGAGAGCTACCTTCAGTGTCTCATCTCCAGCCTTTTCCTTCCCACTACGTTAGGAAAAGCAGCAGCTTCCGTATGTTTCTTGTGGAGTATCTGGGCTTCCAGTCCCATGGGGAAAAGCTGCTCCACTCTGTGTGACACACACAGCTGGTAGAGGGCTCACCAGGGTTCTCACATCAAGGTTTTCATTTATAATTTAGTCCAATCTAAGAATATGTTCCCAATTACTTTTAAAGTGCATCTCTGAGGTACCTGCCAAAGGTACACCTCTAATTCCACAGCTATAGTTAAGTTCAAGGTCAAATTGTTTTCCAAACTCTGACAATGCCATTTTCCAGTATATTAGAAGAGAGGGCAAAAAAACCAAGACTATTTTAACCTCAATAGCATGTCATTTTTTCCTGAAACCTGATTTTTTACTATAATCAGTATGATGAGCTGTCACTCCAAATGGTTTAACTCCCACAAAATAATGAACAACTTCAAAGAGGGCTTCATGAGGAAAATAAGCAACCTTAACTATAGATGATGTTTCTAATTCTGACTGTTGTGATCTCATCTCTTATTTCTTCACTGCATACCTTCAGATCCTAAGTAATGGAAATACATTTGCAGATCTGGACTAAGTTCTTAGCCTGCAACAATAAAAGTCTGAGTTCCTTGCATATGCTCGTTCTTGTAACAAGAAACATGTAAGAAATGCCCTAAGATCAAGAGAATTTAACTGCCTCCCATTTTTGTATTTTTCCATTTGTATACTCTGTACACACCATCGTTCTGGAGGTAGGCAATTGTTTCATTTTTCCTATGCCATCTCTATTTCTAAAATGGTTAGAAAAAGAATGAAAAATCCACATAGAAATAGGCAAAAGTCAGCTGCTCCTCCTGAGATCTCAAACAGTTCATATTTACAGCCTACCTTATGTATTCCCTTTTATTGTTTTGCCTGTTAACATGTTACACTCAACACTTTATTCTAGAGTTCTCTACTATCCTGTAGCCATTCCTTCTCCTGCAGTCAGCTGTTACACTGCCTTCAGTAACATCTGCTTGTCTGTAGAGCTGCAGACAGAAACTTTTCAGTACAATTTTTAGCAATATCACACAATTTCACAGGCACAGAAAGGACTTTCAGCGTTCTCACTGAATGACAGGCAAACAGCAATAGGTTTACTCCAGTTGTGGCTAGGTTCACACTGTGTTCACAAGCTAAAATTTCACCCTGAACCCTCTTTCATTCACATATGGTCACTTCATTTTTACATGCTTGAAAGCTGAAGGATCAATAAAGTATTAATATAAATGTTTCACCTGCATTTTTCTTGTGAAATTGCAATTTAGTAATTTCTTTCATGAAGATACAAATACCACCCCTTTGAAGTACCTTGTTGCTTTTTTCTTTTGATTACTGTAATTCTATTTTAACATATTTCTATCTATTTTAAGATTTTATTGTAACTATTGAAATTAGTGTTCAGATTACTCAGAAGTTTACTGACTTTTCTACATTCTTGCACACAAGACATTCTGTGTGCAGGAATACAGAACATTCTGTGTATAGGTACAAAGAGAGAAACAATGCACCCCTGAGATCAAGTCTGTCACCAAGAAAATGTAATTTAAGTAGTAAACAGTTTCTTATTTAACCTGTAATTCAACAGAAAAAGCCTCCTCACATTTATCAAATTCTTTTTATATTAGTAGCTAGATATTTCATAATAGCAGCACTGGGAGGTACCCTGCAACTTTGAATCCCTGATTATAGACTAGAGATACAGTCATATTTAAATAAAAATTTGGGATTTTTGCATTGGACTATTTTCACTGCAGCAACTGTATTGTTTCCACAGGAAGTAAAAATGTATATTTCATTTTGCTTCAGAAGTCAGCAGTGTTTTACTAGCTTATGCATAATCCTTTAGGAATAAAACTTAACAGTAATCATCATCTGCTTCCTCAGTCTCTCCCTTCTTTCAGCTTTTAACTATCAATGCAAATTTGAACATCTACTGTGCTTTCTGTTAAAGAGTGTTAGAGAGAGAGAAATATTTACATGAGAGAAACCAGAATAAAAACAACAGGCAATAATAAAAAGAAAGTAGCAAAGCCCTGCAGGAAGAAGTATCATGCCTCACAAAAAAAATTTCCAATGTTATTTCTCTCCTTTTTCTAATTATTATGAAATTTCATGAACTTGTTAATTGAGAGATGCTACACATGCCTGTATAGAGGATTTAACAGTGTATGGTGTTTAGGAAAAGATATTGAAATTTTACAGAAAGGCAGTTTGTTTGACAGAGACAAAAGGATTGGTACAGCTCATCAAACAGAAAGTCCACATCCTGTCTGAGACAATGGCCAGCAGCAGATGATTCACAGAAAGAATCTTCTTAGTGCCTTTATTGTTAACTTCTGACCTGAAACATGTGTCTTACATCACCTACTAGTTTTTTTTTTCCCCCCCGGCTACAGAATCTCTCTGGTTGGTTTTATGCATGTAAATAATACCTCTGTTATGCAAAGGGATTACTAAAACAGGCTCCAAAAGTCCTAGGCGTATGTGTGTCCAAAATAATGAAAGCAGCAGGAAAAAGCCACCGGGGTATTTTTTCAGATTGATTTTAAGCAATGCATTATGATGCGAAGACTTTCTATTTTATTAAAGGAAGCTCTGCTGCAAACCCAACAACTGGGCTGCAGCCACAACCATTAAAGCAGAGCAGGCAGCAGGCATTAAGCCCAGTGCTGTTACTGGTTTGGATGCCAGTTCAGACAAAAAAGCAACAGTGCATTTGCAGCCCGAGTGGAATTCCACTGGAGCACTTGCACCGTGTTTCCGTATATAACACATTCCTTGTCCTTTAAAGGGTATGATATCTTACACTCGGGAAGGCTTTCTTTCCTTTTCCCTCCTGTAATTGAAAAGTATTCTTTACTGCCGATTTAAGGCTTGTTTTGACAAAGAGAGCACTGATGAGGCACTCAAGAGCTTGTATTAAATCAAAGTTAGACAGAAGTGAGCAGCTTGTATACGTGCTGTGGGATACACTTGCTCACATATTTATCTTCCATGTTTTGAGAGAAGGTTACAAATATTTTTATATATATACACACACATATAAAAGAGTGTGAGTAAGCAAGCTCACATTCCAAGAGAAGTTTTCTGGCTATGTCAGGAGTGTAGTCCAGCCTCTGCTAAGCAAAGCTCTTTTTTTCAAGCACGAGAGGATATTATCAGAAGAGCCCGTGTGGATATACAGAAACCAGAGATCGCCATGGCTCGCTGAGGTGATGAGCTGACGGGTGGATGGCGCCCATTATCTTCACTCCTCAATCCAAGTTTTCCTGAAAAACGGACAGGGGGAGGAGAAGGCTCCAACTGAGCAGAAGGCACAGAGGACAAGCAAAGGATTAGGAGCCAACAGCAAGAAAAGGAAGGAGAATGCAAAAGATATTAAAAACGTTTTGAAGAGCTAGAAAATAGTTGCTAGATTAGAAAGAGCCAGTTGTCAGCGATTTAAAATGACATTCAGGTTTTAACTTCTGTACAAGGCTATTAGATAAAATAACTGCAAAGCAAGAAAATTAACCGAAAGGAATGTGCCTTTACTATCTATAGAAAATACACTTAGCTTCAACTGCTTCCACGCTCCTTGGGATTTTAAAATGTTTCAAGCCTTGGTTCGGCAAGCCTATCACCCCCTGTCCAGCCACCAGCCGGGGGAACCCGACACGAAGTACAAGGGGAAGCTGGTGCACGAAACTCAGCTGAACTGCTTCTACATCAAACCTGGAGGTAAGACAGCATCACCCACTCGTGTGCACAGAAACTGTACTGGTAGCTGCAGGGAGTGCTGCCTTCCTGTCTAAACAGAGCAATCTGTGTCATGTAGGAGACTACCCTAATACCTCACAGCAGTATTTGGTGATAATGTACTGTGAAGCCCCGAATGTGTGATCACACCACCACAGGATTTAGATAATTCTGGTAATTCTCGAATCTGGGGAGTTTAGTAGATGGACGGCTTCTCTTGGTTATATGTTGTATTTTGAGCATCTAATGAACATTGCTTTCCCACTTCCACTGTGACATGATTAAAAAAAGGAATGCAAGTATAAGGAAAAAAGAAAGAAATAGGGTTTTTTGGTAGACAAAGAGGCTAAGAAGTTTAAAGCATACGAAAGCTGGAAATACTAAATACATGAGTGTGTATGTGAAGGGATTAAGCTGCAAAGGCGGTTACACAAGAGGTTTGTGAAAAGCAAGCAGCTCTGCAATATCCTCGTTTGCAGGAGAAGTATTTAGGCACTCAGGTACCTATTTCCCCAATCCTGAAACACCTATTGTTTTATGCTATACAAGGAGGGATGTGTGAAGGAGAGGGTGTACAGGTAGTCACATGAAAATAACCCCTCTGAAAAAAATCATTATCTGTTGCAAGCCAAACTCTTGAGCATTACTGCATCATATGCCTATCTTATCTTGAAAAGACGTCAGGAATGCCCAGCAGTGGCACTACACTCTCCACAGTAAACCTCCAGACAAGCGAATTTGTTGCTTATATGCTGACATCCATAAATGGGAAACAAAGACTGTGGCTAGCAGATATATGCAGCATTACTCTCCTGCCACCCCATCCACAAACTCATCCACAAAGGTGGGATGCTTGACACATGGTTCTAACTCTATTCCATACCCTTTTCCTACTGATTTGTTTGCCCAAGCGGAGATACAGCTCCACCACGCACAAAATAATTCCCAGCCATCCAAAAACTACACAGCTTTTTCATCTTAGCTCCTTAGCCTGTTTCTTCTCACATGGCATATAGCTACTCTAACTTCCAGATTGGGCTGAAACTGAAAACCTACATTAGGATTACTGCATTTCTTTTCCTTAAGTTTTTTTGGTTTTTTTAAGCACCTTCAACACACAGCAGAAGCACATCATTAGAGCAAAAAGATGGCTGCGGTCACCACAGTCACAGCCGCAAAAAGCCACTTGGCAAATGAAAATCATTCTAAACCGTTTGCTTTGCTCAGCCAAAGGCTTCCACAATCGGCACCAAATCCTCAGGGCAGGAAGGGTGAGGAAGAAACAACTAAAATGTTCCTTTTAGAGAGTCTGAATTGAAATATCTGGGCTGAGTTGGGCGGTGTGACAAAGGACATGGTGTTGCGCATCAAAAATTAAAACTTCAGGCCTTCAGAAGTGGTGTCTGCAAAGTCCACTGAAAAACATAAATTGTATTTAGTTTAAAGGAAAAGATGAATACTAAGGCAGCCCTGGAAAATCTAAATTTAGAAATACTTATTAGGACAAAC
The DNA here is from genome assembly GCA_013398955.1 of Callaeas wilsoni. Taxonomy (NCBI): domain Eukaryota; kingdom Metazoa; phylum Chordata; class Aves; order Passeriformes; family Callaeidae; genus Callaeas; species Callaeas wilsoni. The sequence goes on along the minus strand of VWPU01012780.1, from coordinate 16,483 downwards.
AATTTTGCTTTAAAAACAACAAACAAAAAGGAACTTCGCAGTTCCTCCTGCTTTTTTTTTTTTAATACGAACCGTAAAAACCTAAATCACAAACCATTTACTCTCCACAACACCTTAAAGCTGAATTAACTAATACCTGCTAATCCTAGAATCACGACAATAATTTAGTTTGGTTGGGGCCTCTACAGTTCACATAGTCCAGCCTTCTGCTCAGAATAGTGGCAGCTTCACTATGAGAGACACTTAGGGAAAGAAGAAATCATGATCAACTACAAGTTTCCATAAAAAAACTATATTCTATGGCACTTTTTCATTTAATTTATTTTTAATTAATTTTCTTGTTCCCTTCCCCACGTTAAAAATCCACTCCTCCTTCCACAGATTTCAGCAGAGTTTAGTTACAGGTTTCAAAACCTGTAGTTTGTGCAGTCTAGAACAGGAAAGCCAAATAACCAGCAGGCTGCAAAACCATAATTCCTGATGTTAAAACCCACTTTCCTTGAGCCAGCACCGCTGCATGTCCCTCCATACCCGACTGCAGTATTAAATTATGCCATCAAGTTAAAATAATATTTTTATGTCTCAGCAGGCAAGCATAAAAGATTTTCAGGTTGCCTTGAAAATTAAAATGAGACAGATAGCAGAAAAATCGAATATATAAATGCACATATTTTATGGTGTTAGCGATAAAAATGTAAATTGGTATCTATACTATTTCCAAGGGGCAGTTTATTATTTTTCTTGACATTCTGAAGTAATTTTTACCATTTTCTAAGCACATTAAAATCATTGGTTAGTTGAAGTATAGACCACAAAGGCAGGAACTACATGGGAAATATATTAGAAAATTAGTAATGCCTTTATGTATGCTTTTATAAACTGGCTTATGAACAGATAATTTCTGAGTGTAGGTACAAGGAAGTCAATAATCTGAGTGCTAGAGGCCACCTCGCATGAAAAAAAGGTACCATCACTATGAATCCAATAAATAGAGGCAGTAAGAAACTTGCTTGGTTCTCTCAAGAAAATCTGCAGATGACAAACTATAAAGCAGTTAAGCTGGACAGAAACTTAAACAGGTTTCCAAAAAACGCGTGCAACATGACAAAGCTCACGCTGCATCCTTCATTTCCTGGGTTTGGAATTAACTCTTACAAAAACATTACTTATTTTCAGCGCGTATGTTTCCTTTGGAAGTTTAAAAAAGGAAAATAATGCCTATGCTTAAGAGCGTTAGCATTCCAACACTCTCAGCAAAACTGAGATTCACTTTAAGGTCAGGGACATCCAGGGAAGATAATTGTGACCTCTGCTGTTGCTCTGTCTTGCTGGATACATGATGAATTTTTAAAATGCTGATCAAAGGAGAGAAACCGGAATGGAAAGGAGGAGAGATTTGTTTGTATCTCTGAGACAAAGATGTCTCCAAGGACAGAACCTCAGGTAAACCACAATCATTTGTATTCTGAACAAATGGCAGGAGCCAGTCCAGGCAGACTTTTTAAAAAGAGCTTTACCCAAAACCGTTCAGCAAAAAAAAAAAGAAAGGCTGAGAAGAATACAGCCCTAAAAAGGGCAAGGCCCTTCTGCCAAAATTACTTTGCATTTCTACAGCTTGAGTTTGCACTTTTGTTTCAAATTGACAAACGCTTTTCAAAGAGTTTTAAACTACAGAAATATTTTCTTCAACAAAACATGCAGGTTGTAGCAGGCCAGAATAATAATTCTGCAAACAAACTTAACCTCAAAAAAATTGTTTTTACATTATTCAGTTGTGACAAAAACACTGCATTTTGCTTAATGGTGCAGCAACAGAAAGCCATGCAGTATTTCTGAATCAGTGGATCATTGAGTTTAGAGAACAAATAATACAAATTGGACAAAGCTAAAAACATTTACAGGTATTTGTTTCAAAATTCTGAAAGATGAATGAGCATTTGGGGAATAATCAATTGAACACACGTTCCAATTTTCTGCATTCATCCTGTTGGGGTTTTGATATCTCACCTGATAATGTATGTTGGCAGGAAGGAGGCTGATTAAATAAGGTTCTCCTTTCTAAACTGATGTTTTTACCCAAACCAAAAACATTGAACAGAAACCCTATTACATCATTAAGACAAAGGCTGGAATATCTATTTTATCTGTCTCAATTGAGCAAGTAGTAGTTTATTAGTCAATATACAGAGGGCCAAGTCTAAATATACACACAAGGAAATTTAACCACCAAATGCTGGTTTCATTCTCAAATTAAAAAAAAAAACAAACCAGAAGAAAGAAGACATTTAAAATACCATATTATACAATAATGTAGTATAGACTATGAATATGTTTCAAGGTGAAAAAGACACTATGGTAGCCAAAAGAAGATTGTTTTTCATCATATGTTCTTTTTTACGTATCACTCAGATTCTCTTCTTGTTGCCTCCTACTGCCCCTTCAGAAATAAACTTTATAAGTCTTCAAGCTAAGATGTTTTTTACAAGAGAAATGCTACTTGCAGGGTCACTGCAGAGGTGGGACATTTATTATCCATTCGTATTTTTACCAGGTTGTATTTCCTTAGAAGGGTGAACCAAAATGAGCCACAATCAGTGTCAAAAGAAGATGAGTTGTTCTATTTGAGAGGGCTTGTGGATGCTGTAACACAATCTAAGAATGAAAAATAATAGTTTGAGGAAAATATACACTGTTACCTTTTCCTAAACATTTTACTTGCCCCCAAGCATATATTTGGAAAAATTTTCATGCATAATTATGAATTACAAGGGGAAAAAAAACAAACCAACCCAACGCACAAACCACAGATAAAACCCATAAAATTTCTTTAGACAGCTGGCAAACTTCCCTCTCCCTCCTATCCCATTCACCAGATGTCTTTGCAGTGTAGGAACCTGGGAAAATAATACAAAATGTTCAGGGTTCTGACAGACATATGGTGGCAGGTTAAAGTGAAAAACTGAAACAAGTGTGAGGTTATGTACAGACCACGTGCGTCTGGACAGCTTTGCCAAAAGCAGGCACGTCTGCTCTGCTCTCGTACCACTTGCTGAACCTCTGCAAAAGCCCAAATTCAGCAGGCACGCCTCACTAGAGGGCTTTAATTCCATTTCAGGCTCAGGAGATGACACGAGCAAAGCCCTTGCTCCAATGTGGCACAGAAGTGGAAAGTAACTTCTGTGTCCAAATAGGTACAGAAATTGTCAGAGAGAGAATCTTGGTTGACGTGTCACACAATTTCCTTCTCCACTCAATATAGCAGAAAAGCACCCAATTAACCTGTATCAGCTCACTGTCACAATTAGCATACTATTTTAAGGTAGGATCTTGTGTTCTTGGCAGCTGAAATGCTCAAGGTGAAGCCAGCTCTGAGATCAGCAACTTAATCCTCCCCAAATTCTCTGTTTCCTATAAGCATCAAAACCAGTAATCGGTGATGAAAAGGCAAATGAGTGAAATGAAGAAATAGTTCCCTGACCCAGGACACAGACATAAACACCTGGTCCAACACAGAGTGGGGAACAGCTGTAATTGTTACACAGCTGCTAAAGGGAGAAAATTAAGGTAATTTAATCAATAATTTACTGCTATGTATTTCTTCTGAACTATCTCATATTAATCAGCGCCAAGGCTTAAGTAGCAGGCTCTAAACATTGGTTTTCCCAATAACTGTCACCAAAAACTAATGAAAAAGGCAGTAATGATGTCGTTGAGTCAAATACATAACTCATGAAATGTTTAAAAATCCTTAAAATTGTTAGATCATCTAAACAAAACCAGAACTACTGTCTTGCTCTCAGAAAGCAAGCATCTAAAATTGCAGTTAACTATGGAAGTTTAAAGGTCCCATTGAAAATTGCCTCTTTGATCCATAAACCTTCTGTTCCTTGGTGGACAAAGATTTCTGCTGGCGTTAAAAACTGTAATTTGAGCTTCCCTCTTGGCTTTGAAATTAATAATCCCAGCTCTACCCTAAAAGATTTCCCAAACAAAACTTTTCTGTGAAATGGTGGATCAGTGCAAACATTAACTGGCATGGATCCCAAATCCAGCCTGGAAAGTCCTGGGATTAGGACTGTGTCTCCAACATGGTGTTTAGACAACATTTCAACTTGAGATGACCAGGATCATATGAAACAGTAGAAGAAATATGAAAAAATAATAAAGTAAAAAGATGATTTTTTTTTATTTTAAGCATTTCTAAAATTTATATTTATTGTGTATAATTTTGGACAACTATTTCTATTGTAATCATATATTGGATATAAAGCAAGCTTCACAAAAGGGTAACTGTTACATGCCAAAATGCTGTTGGACTTGTCCAGTACACAAGTACCACCTTTTGCTGCCAAAAAGATTTATTTTAGACTGTGTCGTACAACCAGCCACAGATACTGAGCTGTACAAAATGAATTTTGAATATTGGAAGAAGCAAAACAGTGGGCAGGGCCAGCAATCAGCAACACAGAGGAAATTGTTAGTTTTGTTAGATCTAATAAGAAGACGTGTATGAAAAACAGAGTAAGAAGTCACCAAGTCAAACAACACGTTAGAAAAAGATAATTTGTTTCCAGATACTGTTAGGTATTACTGCCAAACTGTCCACTGTTCTGCCAAGTAAACAGCTATTACTGAGTACTCCTTGTTAGTATGTGAAAGCAGGAGATAAAAATAGTATTACCACATAAGGGCCTAAACCCCCCAGTTTTGTATGAAAACTTCACTGAATAGGGAATAAGCCTCGAGCCTTAGTTTTGCAAAAAACTATAAAGACAAGTGGTACAATAAAGCACAAAGGGAGGAAAAAAATTATATAGAAAATTCAAGAGGATATTCAGAACTGTGTTCGGATGAGACCCTTGTGAAAACACATACTTAATGTTGAGGAGATCCCTTTATTTTATGCTGCAAAGGCTTTGAAATACAAAGTGAGGAAGAAAGGGCCAGAGGCATCTGCAACTCAGTGATGAAACCACCACATGAACTCTTTGTAGGGACCTAAAGAAAACCTGGAAAAGTCAAACGAGTGGGCAAATAACTTGTCTTCCAATTTGCTCTGGAAACAGATGCTTTCAAGAAAATCTGAGAAAACAACAGTTTTTCCTTTGAAGCATCAAAACCTTCAGTTTTCTTGAAGAAATAATAATCAAGCCTTTGTAAGAATATTTTAGGAAGATAAACAGCTAAGGGTAACGTATCCTTATACCAGAACTTACCTGACACTGACAGAATTTATTAGTAAAACAAATATGAATCTTCTCTCAGACAGCCCAATTCCCAATTCAGTTAAGAGGTATAGATTTACCCATGCTTAGATCAAACAGCTAACCCTGGTAAAAATCAGATCCACAGGCCCAGGCATCCTGCTCAGAAGCACAGGCTGCTACTTATATTTGAGACCCTGCAAATCCAAAATTTTCATGTCTCTTAGTGAAAAGACAGCTTACATCCCCCAACCTCCGATTTTTCTCCTAGCAAAGAAATAAACAAATTATAGTTTATGTGCAGTAATCGAACAAAAAACCTATTTTCTGTCACCACAGAATTATGAAAGCTTCTAATTACTCTTTATACCACTTGTCTCAACAAACATGAAAAATTAATAGATCATGTTTCAAAAGGTAGATATTGGTATATACATACATAAACTCCTAACGGAGTTTCAAAATGAGATTAAAAAAGAATATAAGAAAAACCCTTCAAAATCAGATGGAATAAAGAGGTATCATAGCACTTCAAATCCTACTGTCTAGTCTAGTCTAGGTTAGCCTGGAGATGCCTGCAATTATTTTCAGTTTCTTTCTGAATTCCAATCCTTTGTCAACCTAGCAAATACTCTCAAAAATAGCAGTTTCATTTAGGCTATTTAGAATGTTCTTTCTCTATTGTTTCTACCACATGGTGTGTGTAAACAACAGGATTCCCTCTTGATGTATTTTCCCACTCCAAATTAGTTTACGAAATAAAAAGGTCTAGCAGATTATCAAATTGGGCTGCTTTGCAAGGCACGGATTGCTTTTGCCTCTACTTCATCCACAGAGAACACTCGAGCATCACAGCTCACATAAACCATTTCTGCAAGCTGCTTTTGTGCTTGAAGGACAAAGCCCAGACCATGTACTACAGCTCTGCTCCCAAGCACAGCTACAAACCGTGGATTTACAACTGCTCCCTGCACACTGGAACAGCCCGTGTGCAGATCTGCATGCACAAGTAAGCTTCCTCACTCATTTCTGAGCTCGCCTGACACTTGCTAATTCTTGTGCAAAGATAACCATGCAGTATCAACAGAAAGCCCAAAGTAATAACTTTGTCTTTCAGCGGGGTTTAAATTAGACTCAGCATTATGTTGTCAGGAGTTACGCCTAATAGCTGAGAAGCAACCTGCCTTGCAATGTGCTCTAAGAACAGAATTTTGGAGCTGGAGCAGAAGACAGGGTTTGAATTGGCTGCATTTGCCTATTTTTATGCAGAAAACCAAGACTACAAGTATTACACTGAGGCTTCCCAGCACTGACTGAGGTACATTCAGAAAACACACACACACGCTTTCTCCGTCTCTCTCAGCCCATCACACACAGGCAACCACAAACATCCACAATTTGTCAGTTAAATGAGGAGCTCACTCCTAAGCACATTCTAATACTTTCTTTAGCAGAGTGGCATTTTAGGGAGCACTGAGCAATCCTTCTCTTTCAGCACATCAAAAAAGCAAAATGCATTCCTTCAATTTCAGCCCTTGAATGCTGCAGTCTAAGCACTTGGACTACCTTAACCACGAACAGACTGACGAGAACCCGACTCCAGTATTTACCCAACGTGTCACGTACTTACATCTGGCATTTCTGTAGAGCAGGAAAGGGTCCTGGAGCTGGAAATCAAGGTCTTTAGTAATAGGTTCCGTTCGATTTTCCATGCTCAGTCTGTTCATAATTGTGAAACCATGCCTTGGAGAAGCCGACCTGAAAGGGAGCAAGTAGAAATTCCATCAAGTCGGTGAAAAAGGAAATCGTGAGAATTTCTTTGCTGTATAGCGCTCCAAATTCGTTATTCATTTATTTCTAAGAGATGCTACAAAAATCTAATTTTGTTGCCAAGGAAATAACAATTGACTCTTGCAGTTTCATTAATCCTTTTAATTATGAGAAAGCCCTACATTATGTATGAGAAATAAACAGACCATCAGCATCACATGATCCAATGCCACCATCTACCCTGTAGTTCCTTGCTGGACCAGCAAGTAGCAATTAAAACAAGTCAGAGCAAACAAACTTCTCAGCACTCAGGTTAAGAATTGCAGATACTAACAGTCATCCAAGAAAGAATTTTCCATATCACCTAAAACATAAGGACAAAAGTCATCATGTGAGAAATTGAAACAGGCTGCCCCAGAGCAGCTGCGAATCTTTCTTCACTCCTGAATAATCTCTGATAAATAATGGACCTAAACCATTTTATGACTCTAAATAATTATGCTCATTCACGGGGATTATGTTTCAAGTCACTTAGATAAACTGTTAAACCTGTCATGATCCTGACAGGAGATACTCCCTTCAAACCAAGCCTGGCAATAAAGGCAAAGATGATGGCTAAACATTTGGGAAAAGTGCCATCTCTGCTTAATTGCTGGTGTGTGGATTTCTCTATGAAACCAAAATACAGGAACCTGTATTACAGGATTGGAGTCAACCAAAAAGAAACAAAAGGGAAATCCTTGACAAGAATCCTTGTTTGCAAGGGTCAATATTTCACTTAAAACAAACAAACAGTCCACTTCCCCTGGTGTTAACCCAGCTGGAAGTCTGACTTTTTGACTGCTCCTCAGAATTAACAAAGAAGAGCTGGGCAGTAAATAAGTCAGCCCAAGTAAAATGGTAACATCATTTTACATTGTGAGTAAGGTAATGAGAAGCAACAAAGGGAGCACCAACGGTCTCCAAGCTATCTGGTGGGAATGTCTTTTCCATAGGACTTTATAAATTTGTTTGAAGTCACAAAAAACTAAAGTTAAAACTGATGATGAGGGTAATGCATGATGTTATTCACAGTTCACAACCTGTTCCATACTGCTGCAGCCACCTCTGCCCTAAATGGAAACCTCCTCAGGCAACAAAAAGAACAGTGAAAGGTGACAAATACCAGAAGTACCAGGTTTCATGTTGCCAGTTCTCCAGCTCTGAAACCAACGTACCAGGAAAGACTGCTTCTGTCTTGCAGCACACAGGTCACCACATCCACCTGCTGCCAGCACAACAAAAGGCTGCTGCTTTCCTCTCGTGGTGGTAATTTTAACAGTATCTGATCTCCACTGACCTGAGAGCAGCTTAGAAAAATAACTGATGACCATTGCCACTGCTGGTAGAAGAGAGCTGGGAAGACTGAAAGCAGCATTCCCACTTCCCACAAAGCTCACAGGCCCCTGGGCCTCTCTGTCACCTCACACACACCCCTCTCATCTCCTCACAGCCATCTCTTGCTTTCTCAGCTCTCCTACCAGAGCCTCTCTGATATAAAAGTTGAAAAAGTAGCTCTCTGCTCTGCTGTTAGACCTCAGCAGCTACTGCAAGACCTGCTGGCTGTGTAACTTTCTGATTGTAACAACAGTCACAGAGAAGTGCTGGGGCACCAACACAGAAACCCCAGCACAGGGCAGGCTTCACAACAGAACAAACGCATGTGCTAGAACAAATGGTGTCAAAAATGATGCTCTGAAAGCCACAACCAGAGCTGCTGCTAAAAGAAAGCATTAAAACCACCCAAAATGTTGGATGAAATATGCAGACACAGGTAGTTTGAAAGTTCCCTAAGTAGGGGACACAATATTTCAAAAGCTCTGCCATTCCCTTCCTTTAAGCAATATTATTATTTATTTAACTCTTTTTTGTTCAGACACTTTTAAACTGCAAATCCTATTTAAACCAACACAGAAGATTTCTACAGTCTACCCATACTGAGATTTAAATCACACTTGGAAGTCTTAAAAAATACAAGGCAATGTCTCCTTCAGAGTGTTTTCTTTCCCACATCTGCTTCTTCCAGTTTCAGTTTCTTTTCACCCTTGAACGAGGGGGAGCATTTTACTTGATTCAGCCATGCTCCATCCCAGCCAGCTTCTCCATTTCCATAGGTTTCACCCGTATATGTTAAAATGTAGAGTCCTCACCTGGTGTAAACGAACAGCGTTCCCTCCACATCCGTCTTCTCCTGAAGAAAAGGAATATGAGAAAGTTGAAAACTGAGCAGCACTTTGCTCACCATCAGTGAGCCCCTTTTCTCTGTTTTACCAGTACCATCAGCTACACCCCTCTCACCCAAGCCAGGAAAAAATAACTAAACCCAGCTTCATGGGCTGGTGGTGAGAGGCTGGAGCTAGTACAGGTCACCGTGCAGCTGACCAGGCTTTAAAGTAGGATATGAAAACGCTGAAGGTACAACACCATGGCATTAAACATTGCACTGGGTTAATTCTAGGCTACACCTGAGCACAACGCACAGGCAAGAGGCAGAGAGAGGATTTTCCAAAAGGCACCTGCCCTCAGGGGTGATGTTTGGGACAGAAACGGGGGAAAACAACACAAAGGGCAGATTGGGCAGGTTCTTCAAACACAGGCCCTGAGTTTCACCATTACAGCAAGCCAAGAAGCACCTGCCAAGAGCCTGAATGTTCTATTGCCTAAAGTTTCCCCAAGGTAATTATGTTTGTGCATTGCACAACAATGCTTTTAGCACTGGCAACTCCACCACTCTTCTGTGCACGTTTGGGTTCCATCAGGGGTGTTGGAAGGGCAGAGGAGCACCTGAGGCCCACAGCCCTGGGTTAAACCCCAGCCCTGGGTTAAACCCCAGTCTTCCATGGCCTTGGGTTAAAAACAAGACCTGGGTTAAACCCCAGTCTTCCATGGCCTTGGGTTAAAAACCAGACCTGGGTTAAACTCCAGCCTCCACAGCCCTGGGTTAAACCCCAGTCTTTCATGGCCTTAGGTTAAAAACCAGCCTCGGGTTAAACCTGAGTCTTCCATGGCCTTGGGCTAAACTTCAGCTTCCACAGCTCTAAGTTAAATCTCAGTCTCCCATGGCCTCGGGCTAAACTCCAGCCTCCACAGGCCTGGGTTAAACTCCAGTCTTCCATGGCCTTGGGTTAAACTCCAGCCTCCACAGGCCTGGGTTAAACCCCAGTCTTCCATGGCCTTGGGTTAAACTCCAGCCTCCACAGGCCTGGGTTAAACCCCAGTCTTTCATGGCCTTAGGTTAAAACCAGACTTAGGTTAAACTCTAGCCTTTACAGGCCCAGGTTAAACCGGAGTCTTCCACTGCCTTGGGCTAAACTTGAGCTTCCACAGCTCTAAATTAAATCTCTGTCTCTCATGGCCTCGGGCTAAACTCCAGCCTCCACAGTCCTAGCCTAAAGCCCAGCCTACACCAGCACCGATTAAACCCGCAGCCTCCACAGCCCCTGTGGCATCCTGCACCCTCCCAAAGCCCCGTCACACACCACCTCGGGGCTCCGGGCACGCTCCGGAGGGGCGCGGCGAACCCCGCTGACCCGCGGGCTCTGAGGGACACGAGCAGGCCCCTCCCGCTCCTCCACCCTCACACCTCGGCCATGGCGGGGAGGGGGCGGGGCGTACGGAGAGTGGGCGTGTCCCGGCGAGGCCCCGCCCCCGGCGCGCGCGCGGTGGGCGGGGCGGGGCGGGGCGCGCACGTACCCACTGGCTGGCGCGGTGGCCGAAGGTGTAGAGCGCCACCTGGCTGGCCACGTCCACGATGCCGCTGATGTAGGGGTCGTGCTGCCGCAGCGCCGCCAGGCTGATGTCCAGCCCCCGGCCCAGCGCCGCCGCCATCTTGCGCCCGCCGCGCAGCCGCGACCAATCCACCGCCGAGCCGCGCCGCGCCGCGCCGCGAGCAGCCGCCGCAATCGAGCGCCGAGCGCAGGGCGCTCAGGATTGCGGGCTGTGGCGAGGGGTGGGCACGGCTGGACACGGCCGGACACGGGTGACAACGGCTGGACACGGCTGGACACGGCCGGACACGGGTGACAACAGCTGCACACGGCCGGACACGGCCGGACACGGCTGGACACGGCCGGACACGGCTGGGCACGGCGTCCCACACGCGACACACCGAGCCCGCCCGAGCCCGGTGGTGGCTGCGGCTCCGCCTCGGCGTGAGGCGAGGCTGCCGGTGCTCCTGGCAGGGCTGTGGTGCTGCTGGCTCCGGGAGGGGAGGTGCGGGAGCTGCACCTGTGTAGTCCGGGAAAGAGAAAGCTGAGGGGATCTCGTCAGTACATCCGCGTGCCTGCAAGGCAGGTGCCAAGAGGGAGGTGCCAGACTTCAGTGGTGCCCGGCGACAGGACGGGGAGCGGTGGCCACAAACTGAAACACAAGGAGTTCCACCTCAGCAGGAGGACTTCACGCTGAGGGTGGCAGGGCACCGGAACAGCCACCCAGGAGCCTCTCTCGAGGCATTCCAAAGGCACCTGGAGGCGTTCCTGTGTCACCTGCTGCAGGTGACTCTCCCTGGGCACTGGAACAGCCGCCCAGGGTGCTCATGGAGTCTCTCTGGAGGCATTCCAAAGGCACCTGCACGCGTTCCTGTGTCACCTGCTGC
>VWPU01012777.1:0-49993 GCA_013398955.1 Callaeas wilsoni | reverse complement strand
ATTTTCTTCTTAAATCTATCATCTCGGAGGCATTACCACCCTCTCTCACTGGCCCAGGTTTGTCCAGCAGCATGTCCATCTTCAGAGCCATCAGCCCTTGGCTCTGCTGGACATGGTGGAAGCTTCCAGCAGCTTCTCACAGGAGCCAGCTTTGTGCCGCCCTGCTACCAAAAACCAGGCTGTGCCAAACCAATACACACCCATAATATTAAACTCTCTTCCACTCCAAGCAGGGTGACCAGCTCCCAGTCCCATTTGAAATCATGCCTGTCTCATGGAGACACAGGAAGTGCAGTGGGAAATGTGTTTGCAAATGTGTCAGGTGGCCTCAGGATAAAAGCATGGCCAGGGTTGTGCTAAAAATTTACCAATGGGGAGAGGCAGCTCCTTCTGCCAGGACAGTTGATTTGTTAAGAAGTCACTCACAGAAGGGTAATCCATGCCATGGAATCACAGAATCACAGGATCTTAGAATCATCCAGGTTTGGAAAAGACCTCTGACTAAGATCATCCAGTCCAACCATCCCCCAGCACTGCCAAGGCCACCACTGACCCACGTCCCCAAGTGCCACATCCACATGGCTTTTAAATCCCTCCACGGAGGGGGACTCCACCAGTGCCCTAGGCAGCTGTGCCAGGGTTGGACAGCCCTTGCCATGAAGGAATTGTTCCCAATGTCCAACCTAAACCTGCCCAGGTGCAACTTGAGGCTGTTTCCCCTTGTCCTGTCCCTGTTCCCTGGGAACAGAGCCCCCCCGGCTGCCCCCTCCTGTCAGGGAGTTGTGCAGAGCCAGAAGGTCCCCCCTGAGCCTCCTTTTCTCCAGGCTGAGCCCCTTTCCCAGCTCCCTCAGCTGCTCCTGGTGCCCCAGCCCCTTCCCCAGCTCTGTTGCTGTCTGTGTAGCAGGTCCCCATCCAGACAGGTGTCCTCTGTGACAATGACAAGCAGCTGGTTCTTAGAAGGGCGGAAGAGCCCAGCCACACACAGCAGCATTAGACTGGAAACCCACCCAATTCCAGCAGTCTGGTGTCTGAGGTTGTTGAGCTGGATATGGATGGATATCATTGTGCTGAATGCCCCTCAATGGATTTTATGGATCTCTTGGAAGCACAGAATAACACAGGGTGGGAGGGAGGGCTGCAGATCACCTCGTCCAGCCTGCCCAGCTGCTCAGAGCAGAGCTATCTTCAAAGTCAGTTTGGCTGCCCCAGCTACCTTCTGAAGACATTTATAACTCCCAGTTCCACAATACCTATGGCAACCATGGAATCATTAAGGTTGGAAAAGCCCTCCGAGGTCACCAAGTCCAGCCATCCCCCAAGCACTGCCAAGGCCACCACTGACCCATGTCCCCAAGTGCCACATCCACCTGGCTTTTAAATCCCTCCAGGGATGGGGACTCCATCACTGCCCTCACCACTATTTCAGTGAACAAATCTTTCCTAATATCCCATTTAAACCTCCCCTGGTGCTATTTGAGGCTGTTTCCTCTCATGCTGTCAGTGGTGCAGTGAGTTGCATCACCGTGGGCAGTGGGAAAGAACAATTCCTTTGTTCAGTGCATCAGACTCCCGTGTGTCATCTGCTTCCCTGGTTATGGAAAGGGAAAGCCAGAGTTCTCTCTTTTTTAGGGCACTTTTTTAACAGTGCTGTCACACATTCCCACATACTCATCTTCTACATTTCAAGTTCCCATCTAATTACCATCTTACTGCTTGGGAATAAGTCCCCAGCTCTCACCATCCTCCCTGCCATCCTTCGTGCCTCTTTTCTTGCTCTACATCTGCAGAGAGAGGGACACCAGCACAGTTTGCAGCACGAAGTACCCTCAAAACTATCACAAAAGCACCCCAGTTTCTATCAGCACCCATTCCAGCAAACCCAGACACTCAGTTTTCCTGCTTCTGGACACTGGGCTTCATTTTTTCCTTTTCTGAGTGCTCTCTGGGAATGCCTCATTCCTGGAAGGTGAAAATCAGCTTGCCATCACTGAGCCGGTCTCGTTTGCCATCTGCTGAAGCTGCCACTCAGTGCTGAGATCCTTCTGCCATCACACTCCTTGCGGTCAGTTTTCATCTCCCTGCTCTGAATAACCCTCAGCTGGCATCAGAGCAGCCCTGAGAGCCGGGATCAGGCAATGCCCACCCCAGAAATTAAACACACTCGAGCCCCCTGGGCTGTCTGGAGGGCTGGCGAGGAAGAGGGGCTGATCAAAGAGTCTGCAAGTGGTCAGCTCTTCCTGGGAAAAGGCTCTCAGCTCCAGGGCTCCTGCCCTTCAGAGGGGTGAGAGGGGACGACAGAACAGGCTGCAGTCAATGTGGTGTTTGCCGAATTTACCAGAGGGGTTTGCAGTCATGGTTCCCAAAGGGGTGACACACGGACACTGGCTCCTCTCAGCGTGCCCAGCCCGCGTGGGGACAGCTCTAGACAACAGAGCAGAGCTGTCAGTGCATCCTGGCCACCTCCCAGCCCTGCTGCATCCCTGCCAAAGGCTGGGAAAGGCCCGTGATACTGATCTCGCTCCCTGCGAGGTCCCTCTGCCCCAGCACATCTGTTCCAGCTGCTCCCCGTCCGCTCCTGTCACACTCCACGGTTTCCCTTTGAATCGGGGGCCGATACCAGCTCTTGGGAGAGCAGAGTTTTGCCAGCGTGCCCAGGAGCAGGGTGGAGGGGCCTGTGGCTGTGCAGTGACCCATGAGAGGTGCCCTGAGCAGCAGGACCTCCCCCAGAGCATCCTCTCTGCCCTATAAATCCGAGGATCCGCAGCCTTGCCGCTCACAGCGCCCGGCTCCGGCTCCCTCCGCCCCTCCTGCTCCAGCCTCGCTGAGATCCCAGCTCAACTCCAGCCATGAGGTTCCTCTACCTCGTCTTTGCTGTCTTCCTCCTGGTGTCCCTGGCTGCCCCAGGTAAGAGGGGGAATTCTGGGGGAACGTGAGCTGGGAATGGGGGAGAATGGGATGAGGAGGGTCAGTGTGGGCCGCAGGCAGCTGGAGAAAACATGGGCCCCACTGGCTTTAAAGGCCGTGACTTCGTTGCCCACATAAACGTCCCTAATCCTTTGGGTGAGCATCTGTGTTTGCTCCCAACTCAACTCACTCCACGATTCTGTGATTTCCTGATTCTGTTGTTTTAGTATTCTATGACTCTATGACACGATCTGGTTACGCCAGGTGACCCCTTATACGGAGATCAATTTTCGAACAAATGAGTCTTCAAAGAAAAGATCACTTTTAATTTTGTAAGAGGCACATTTGGGGTGTTTTACACATTGTCGACACCCTCTAGGTTAAGGTGAGCTGGGCCCTGGTGTAATTATTTCAGCCATGAAGTACCAAGAGAGTGCTGGATGTCCTTTTCAGAGACGACAGCCTTCTGGAAGTTTCCTCTGCTTGATGCCACCTTTTGTGCCAAACTAGTTCTGGCAACACCTTCAGGGTCAAGCTCCCTCACATTTTTGATGTGCAGTGCTCAGACACCCCTTCTGTTCTGGTTCTCACCTCCCTCTTCAATGAATGATGAAAGGAAGATTTGGGGCTCAGAAAGGTTCCCAATCCAATATCCTTTCACTCTGGACATCATTTCCCAGCTATTCCAGGCCAGCAGCTTCTCACCCTGGCGCCTGGCACTTGATGAGGTCTTGCAGTGAGGAACATCTTTATGAGCTTTGGTTTTGGGGTGTTTTGAGATGCTCTCCCGTCTTTCCCAAAGTGCACCAGGGTCATCCAGTGGCCCTGTAGCCAGCAGCTGGGGGAGAGAGGTGCACAGGGACCCTTCAAGGTCCCTTCCAGCTTTGGAGTTGGGCTTGGGCAGGAGTGTTGGACATGTGGGGGAATGGAGCAGGACATCCCTGTGGACAGGGTCTGATCCTGCTGACCCCTGCGACTGGCAGGAGATGGGGGGCATGGAAAGGGGCAACAGAGATGGGGAAATGGGGACATGGAGAACAGAAATGGGGAAATGTGGAACAGAGATGAGGAACAACCACTCTCCCTCCCCTCTTCCAGGCTATGGGAAGATCAGGAAGACCTGTGCTCCTGTGGGGTACTGCTCCCCGAAGTGTCACGTGCTGGACATGAAATACACCTCTGCTGACTGCAAGTACTCGTGCTGCATCCCAACCACCTGGAAGGGGAAGTAGGAGCTGAAAAGGGAGCACCTGGGGAAGAGGAGGCACCACGGTGGCCTTGGGAGCAGATTCCCGGATGTCTGACCCAACTGCCATCCCCTCATCTTAATAAATAAAACAAAGAAAAAAAGGAGATGTCATTTGTTGTGTGCTCATGGTCTCATTTTAAGCATTAGGACAGGTTCCCCAAGCCCGGCCCCAAGGGCCTGTTCGCATCATGTCTCATTGGTCTTTTCCCACGAATTTCATAGTTAAAGTGTTAAAGAGATGGAGCTTTCCTCTCTGTTTCCCACAGGGAATTCCAGCAATGCTGGGTGACAAAGGTCTGGTTGGAACAACACTCTCCCAGGTATCCCTTTCCCAACTCACAGCAAATCCCATGGGTGGCAGTGGGCCTGGTTCAGTTCTGGGGCTCAAAAAATCAGCTTTCATTGGAGATCCTGGCAGAAGTGTTGTTACCATGGCTGGGGAATGAGAGGGAGTGGTGGGGACAGGGTCTCACACTCCCTTCAGCCTCTTCCTCATTTAGAAGGGGAAAAAAGAGCTACAGGGTAGGAGAAACCCAAGAATTGTAAGGAAACGTGATGAAATAAAGCAGGGATTGGTGAAAGGGGAAAATGTAAATAGAGGGGACCTTAAAGGGAGCACGGAGAGACCACCCAGTGATGACCAGAAGGTGCTCAGGGAGCTCCTGAAAATGGGATTAACCCACACTGGCCATGGGGCAGATTCCACCTCCTTGTCCTCTGGTAAATACGTGGAGTAAAGCCAAGACCATTTCCAGGCACCTCTGCTGGCCTTGGATGGGGAACGGATACTTGGAAATGGGAAGAGAAACACAGAACCAAGGTCTCTACAGCAGATGAGGAAAGGGGCTGAAAACCGACAGTTTGGGTTTCCCACTTGGTCACTCCTGAAAAAGACACAATTTGGGGAATGTAACACATCTCAGCAGCAGTAGCTCTGACCTCCCAGTGATTCTGGTGTCAAAATCCCTTCTTACCAGCTCTGGAGGAATTTTAGAATTGTAGAATTAGGGCACTGTCAAAAACCTCTTTTAGGATGTTCTCTATGCCATTGATCCAGGCCTTGACTTTGAGTGTTTGAGCCCAAGTATTTGAATGATTTTTGTGTCTTGGTACCCTGAAGTCACTGCAGAAATTTCAGCAGAGGGACCTTCCTCAGTCATCATCTGCATTTCCCTTCTAATACATTTTCTCTGACCACTGAATTCAGTAAGAAAAGTTAAAAAAAAAAGGTTGAAAAAAAAAAATTAAAAAAAAAAAGCCTTAAGACTTGGGGTTCACAAGGGTCCAAACAAATCTGGAAAATGAATATTTTCCAGTGAGAAAGCAGAGATACTCTCAACTTTATAGACATATATAGAATCACAGAATTGTTTAGGTTGGAAAAGCCCTCTGAGACCATCCAGTCCAACCATCCTCCAGCACTGCCAAGGCCACCACTGCCCCATGTCCCCAAGTGCCACATCCACATGGCTTTTAAATCCCTCCAGGGATGGAGACTCCACCACTGCCCTCGGCAGCTGTGCCAGAACTGGAGAACCCTCTGGTGAAGAAATTATTCCTAATATCCAATCCAAACCTCTCCAGGTACAACTTGAGGCCATTTTCTCTCATCCTGTCCCTGTTCCCTGGGAGCAGAGCCCGACCCCCCCTGGCTGCCCCCTCCTGTCAGGGAGTTGTGCAGAGCAATGGAGCAAGTGCAGGAGTAGAATAATGCAGTGCCCCGGAATTGCTGTGGGGTTTCAGCTAAAATCACACCATTTTAAAGCAGTCATTTACTCACTCCTCTCATGTCAAGCTTTCATGGTGTTCCACATCTGGAAAGGACAGGTATTTGGGAAAAAAAGCAAAAGAAAAACAAACCTTCTTTGTCTTTCCTATCTGATATAAACAGAATATAACTTGAGAAATGGTCATAAAATCACAGAATATCCGGAGCTGGAAGGGACCCACAAGTATCACCCAGTCCAAGTCCTGGCCCTGGACAGGACACACCCAAAAATCCCACCAGGTGCCTGAGATGTGATGAATATCAATTAAACAGCTCCATAAAATGCAGCTCCAAAAGGAAGGGTGTTTTGCTGAATCCTGCTTCTGGAAGCTGCAGGCATTGGCACAGGGTGCCCAGAGAAGCTGTGGCTGCCCCTGGATCCCTGGAAGTGTCCCAGGCCAGCTTGGACGGGGCTTGGATCAACCTGGGATAGTGGAAGGTGTCCCTGCCCATGGCAGGGGGTGGGCATGGGATGAGCTTTAAGGTCCTTCCAACCCAAACCACTCTGTGATTTCATGACAATTGACTGGATCCTGGTTGTAAGATTCTTTTTTTTCCCTCTGTTTTCCTCTATGTCTTATTTTCAGTGGAATAAGACTTCAACAGAAACATTTTTTAAGGAACGAGCCACACAGAGCAGCAACCTCCCCCCCCTCCTTTCCCCACAAATCTGGAGTTCCCATATTGCCTGGTGCTATACATTTTAAAGATGTGTCTTGCCTTGTAGTGACAGTCAGTGCATCTGCCCTGGGAGAGAGAGGAATGCCAGGCAGGACGGGAACGTCTGGCCCAGTGATTCCTGTTAATGTGCCCATCTGCTTCCCTGTCACTGCCACCCACACACAGCCACAGACACGGAGCAGGGCAGAGCCTGCACTGCCTTTTTAAACACCGGGACCTTCCTGATGAGTGCAGTTCGTGTAAACAGCAAGGAAATGGCCCAGCAGGGCTTTTCCCAGTTGATCCTTCCTCGGTGAGACGGAGGCTGAAGGCTCAGCAGATCCCACGTTTGACTCCCTGAGTGGTCACACGGTGCCTCCAGCTCTTCCCTGTCCTGTCACAGGGATGTTCACTGTTGTGGGAACAGCAAACACATGGGAAAATAAAAAAAAAACAAAGGAGAGCAAGTAAAGAGTCCCAAAATGTCTGTCTGGAATTCCCAAGGTTTATCAAGCAACTCACCATGATGATGCTGCTCCCTGTTCTCTCTTGCTCCTGCATTCCCAGTCTCTGCAGTCAAATAACCAACATGGAACCATTCACCTGACATTCACCTGACATTTAAAATGACTTGGATTTTCCTCACAACATCCACCTGCACCGGATTTCACCAGCCAGGTGAGGAGCCACACCCCCAAAACAGTCCTTCCTCAGCCCTCACCTGTATTACCCTCAACAATGCAGCATTAGCAACAAATTTTGCCATCTTTCCATCCCATCCCATCCCATCCCATCCCATCCCATCCCATCCCATCCCATCCCTTTTCAAGACTTTTTAATGCCCACATTTCCTGCTGTTCCCTACCAGTGATCTCCCCTCAATACTCCTCTTGATCCCCTCTCCTGCATCTCAGCCCCAAAGTGCTGGGCCCTGTCCTTTGGCTTTAGGACAGGATTTTCCAGTTTTTCCCCCTTGTTATTATATTTAAAACTGATTCAGTCCTGGCTTGCAATCCCACAGGACACTTTAGGATATTTTTTCCCCTGTAAAACTAGCACCTCCGATCTTTGTACAGCAAAACTTTCTTGAGCAGTAGATCATGGAATCATGGAATGCTTTGGGTTGGAAGGACCTTAAAGCTCATCCCATTTCCACCCCCTGCCATGAGCAGGGACACTTCCCACTATCCCAGGTTGCTCCAAGCCCCATCCAGCCTGGCCGTGGACACTTCCAGGGATCCAGGGGCAGCCACAGCTTCTCTGGACACCCTGTGCCAGGGCCTCACCTCCCTCACAGCCAAGAAGTCCTTCCCAATATCCCATCTGTCCCTCCCCTCTGCCACTGGGAAGCCATTCCCTGTGTCCTGTCCCTCCATCCCTTGTCCCAAGTCCCTCTCCAGCTCTCCTGGAGCTCCTTTAGGCTCTGGAAGGGGCTCTGAGCTCTCCCTGGAGCCTTCTCTCCTCCAGGCTGCAGAGATCACACACTGCACTCAGAAGTGGCTGTTCAATCCTTGAATTCCCTTCAGACTTTTTTTCTGAGGGAAAACATCTGGGTGCTGGTGATTTGTTGCTGCTTTTTCCTCCCTTCCACTGCTTTACCATTTAAGACAATCCCCTTGATGAGTCCTCACAAAGGAGGGTTCAGCATCAAGGCCTCCCTTCTTTCTTGCCAGGTGAGAACCTATGCAAATATTTCATTCAGCTCCTGTGGAGCAGCCTTATCTTTAATTAACTTTATTTCCCTGACCACACTCTTTGTCAGGCTTCACGTTGCTGATGTGTTTGGAAAAAGAAAAAAAAAACTTATTTTAGGAGGCTTCCTCATGTTTTGCAAGCTCTTCCTTCAATTCTCTGCTGAGCTGCCTTATTGTGTTTTATACTTTGTCGGGCCCAGTTTATTATCTTTTTTATTTTCCATGTTTGGACACAATTTCAGCTTTTCCTTTCTAACAACCTCCCTCATCCCACTGTTCTGCTCTGACCTTTTCCTTTCGCTCCTTCTCAGGGCTCTTTTTTTTAATACCTGTCATACATTTTCCAGGAGTCTCTTTCTTAGTGGCCTTAAACATCTCCCCAGGTGCTTGCAAAGAATCTATTTGCAAGCATTTAACTCTTTTAGCTGCAACCTTTGTCTCCTTTTTAACAATTTTCCCATTTTTATATCACTTCCTTACTGAAATTGAGTGCAGAAGCAGTGGCCTTTCCATCCCCTGTTGGCCCTGCAAAGGTGTGGAGTGCAAGTTCTGTGTGATCTGAGTTGCAGGGGCTCTCCCAGGGGACAGCTTTGAACCAAGCCCAGTAACTGAGGTTTTCTCCCTGTAAGTATAAGAAACCCCTGTAATCCAGTAATTTATCTGTATAACCAACAGATATTCAACTATTCCTCCCATAAAAGGTTCTTTCCAGGATATAAATCTGCTCCTTGGCATAGTTAGAATTTATAGTATCATGGGATCACAGAATGATTTGGATTGTAAGGGACATTTATGGTCATCTCATCCCACCTCCTGCCACAGAAAGGGACAACTTTCACTATCCCAGGCTGCTCCAAACCCCATTTTGGAGTTCATTCACTTTCACTGGCTTTTCTTCTCGCTCTCCTCTCACAATTCCCGGGGAAAAAAATACGAAAGAAACAGCACAGGAGGTGGGGTTTTTTTGTTCAATGTTTCCTCCTGGAATTTTTTATCCTTTAATCAAACTTTCAGCCTTGTGCATCTGTGAAGTGTCACCAACTCAGGACTGATTTGGGTGAATTTTCTGTCTTTCGTGTCCTCTTGTCTGGGCTCAGGTGAATCTTGACAAAGTCTGTGGCTCTGGATGGGCCATCCTGTATCAAAGGTGATTTTTACCTGCTGCCAGCCCTCAGCCTCTGTAAACTGGATCTTAACCCCCTCACACTCAGCGTCTCACCCAGTTCAGGAAGAGACTCAGTCCTCCTGTCTATATCCTAAGAAATCCCACAGCCTTACAGGTTTCCTGTATCCCTGGTCAGTCTTTAAACTGATAAAGTGTTCCTGGTTGTCAGATTTCACATTTATCCTAAGGATAAAAATTTTATCTTGAAGATAAAATAAAGGAGCATGAACTTGCTCTTTTTTCCCTTGTTGTTCTTTTATTTCTGTCTGCCACAAAATTGCCTGGGACACTCATTCGGACCAGGGTGGTCACAAAACCCTTGGAGCACCTCATGTTGCATGTTCAGACACACCAGCAGGCCCCATGTGTCCTGAAAAATGGGAGTTTTGGACAAATATATAAACCATCTTGAGGAAGGAATTATTTTTACCTCCAGCTCCACGTGCCAAGATCTCTCCTGGACACAGGATGCTGCTGAGGAGAGGAGGCACAGCAAAAATTGGAATCATCCTGCAAGAGGGAGATGTTTGTACACCCTCTCTTCCCTTGCAGCACCCTCCAGTCCTACAAATACCAGTGCGAAGCTTTTTCCCGTGTTTGCAAGGCCCCAGGGCTGGAAAAGTCCTTTATTTCCTGCCAGGTTTCAGAGGAACAGAGCTGTTTCCTGCCCTGTGACCCTTTAGGACACAAACATCTTGGCCTCCAGTATCGCTGGAGTGTTTGTGGGGTGTTCTGAGCCACCCCACACCGGTTCAGTCCATGTCCCCTGCAGAACACCTGGAGTGATTGGGTTATCCCACAGTGGAGGGAGTAGGGAAGGGGACGCTGAAGAAATCCTCGTCTGTTCTCCTGTTCTTGGTGACCCCCATGGAATAATCTGGTCACAGACTCTGCTGAGAAGGCACTTGGGGAGGGGATCCAGGACAACCTCGGGACCCCAAAGCCTCGGCGGCTGCATTGGTTGCTCTATGGGCATCCCAAGAACGGGATTTTGGGGTGCAAGGAGAAGGTGGTGCTGTTTGTCTCCTATGGGACTGAGAACCCCAGTGCAGAGGCTGAATGGGACTGATGGGGCTGTTGTATCCCCTACAAATAAACTGGGATTCAATTTGTGGAGGAGGGAGGCACTGGATTAAGCAATGGGCCCTCTCGCAGCCTTTGCCACCACTCTGCTTTGAAAATCCCAAAGCCTTTGCTTTTCCTGGGTGCCATTCCGGTGTCAGGGGTCCGCGGCTGCCAGAAGCAGCTGGGGCTGTCAGGGCTGTGTCCTGACCACTCTCCAGGGATCTCTGGCTGCCAGCCTGGCCCGGCTGTCCCCTCCCGGGAGGCGAAAGAACCTCACAGCACACAGACATCATCTTATCTGCCCATCTTTACTTCAAAGCACTGAGCACCGCCCGGGTCACACCGTGGAAACAACGCCGGGAGCTGCAGGGCGAGTGCGGCTCTTCCTCCGGGGCTGGGCTCCTCCACGGTCATTTCCCCTTTTTGGGAGAGGGGATGCAGCAGTGCAGCTCCTCGCAGTAGGGGCTGAAGGACCACTCCTCGGTTTCGGCACACGCGTGGGCGCAGTACCCGTCACAAAAGCCCTTGGGCTGCCCGTGCCCTGCCGTGGGAGGAGACAGAGGGGGGTACAGAGAAAATCATGGCTACAGAGGAGGGCAGAGCCCCAGGAATTGTGTCCTTGCTGGCTCTGGGGTGGTGCTGATGCACTGGATGCCTCTGGGGTTAGACCCACATAGGACAGGATGCATTTCATGTCCCCACTGAGCTGCGGGACAGCTGGGCACTTACAAACCATCCCTCTACACATGTTGGATCCCTCTGTGTGAGCGTGAGAGATGGGATTTGCAGGGTGGAAGTCATCCCATCCCAAACCCATTGTGCCTGCTAGGCTGAGTAAAACACCAGGGGCCTGATCCCCACTGCCCCTGACGTGAACCCCCTCCCTCACCCCGAGGCACGGAGGCTGGAGAGGACACAGGTCACCGCGATTTCTCCACCTCCACAGGTTCCTGTCTTACCTGGGGTGGCCAGGGAGAAAAGCAGGAGCACAGCAAAGACCACGCAGAGCACCCTCATGGCTGGAGGCCAGGGGGGATCTCGGCACACAGGGAGAAAAGCGTGTCCGAGGTGTCCGAGGGCGGAGGTTTTATAGAGGGACTCCAGCCACGAGCGGCACGGCCAGAGGAGAACCTTGGGCAAAACCATCTCCAGAGGGCTGTTGTTTGCTCTCCAGGCTGGGCAGTGTCACCCTGACCCTCTGGTCCCTCTCACAAAGGCACCTGGCAGCCAGGCCCGTGCTCCGTGGGCACGTGGGGGCCGTTCCCGCTCTCCAGATCCGGCTCTTGGGCTCGGCCGTGCTCCAGCAGCGCCAGCCGGGGCTGCCCGCAGCAGAGCTGCTCCCAGGGCTGCTGGAATTCAGTCTGGGATCCTTGCTGATAAGCTCTGGGCACTGTCTGCGAGGCACGGACACAATGGACACAATGGGGTATCAGATCCATGATGGGGAATGGTTTTATGGAGCATCCAACCCTGACCACTGCTCTGGCACTGAGGATCAAAGAGTCATGGAACAGAATCCCAGAACAGTTTGGGTTGGAAGGGATCTTAAAGACCATCCAGTCCCACCCCCTGCCATGGGCAGGGACACCTTCCACTATCCCAGGTTGCTCCAAGCCCCATCCAGCCTGGCCTTGGACACTTCCGGGGATCCAGGGACAGCCACAGCTTCTCTGGGCACCCTGTGCCAGGGCCTCACCACCCTCACAGGGAAGAATTTCTTCCCAATATCCCATCTAAATCTTCCCTGCTTCAGCTATAGGACATTTCCCCCCTTCTCCTGTCCCTCCATCCCTTGTCCCAAGTCCCTCTCCAGCTCTCCTGGAGCCCCTTTAGGCACTGGAAGGGGCTCTGAAGTCTCTGGGTGAACACTCCCAGCTCTCCCAGCCTGGCTCCAGAGCAGAGGGGCTCCAGTTCTGTGATCCGTTTAGTGGCTCTCCTCTAGACTCAGTCCAACAGGTCCACATCCTTCTTACTGAATCAAAGAATCATTAAGGTGAGAAAATACCTCTGAGATCCTTGAGTGCCATTAACCAGGCACCACTGTGTTCACCACTAAACCATGTCCCCACGTGTCATATCCACATCCCTTTGGGACACTTCCAGGGATGAGGACACCACCACTGCCCTGGGCAGTCTGTACCAGTGCCTGATCACTTTTTCAGTGAAGAATATTTCCCTAATATCCAGTCTAAACCTCCCTGGTGCAACTTTAGGCTGTTTCCTCTCATCCTGCCCCTGTTCCCTGGGAGCAGAGCCCAACCCCTCCAGCTGCCCCCTCCTGTCAGGGAGTTGTGCAGAGCCAGAAGGTCCCCCCGAGCCTCCTTTTCTCCAGGCTGAGCCCCTTTCCCAGCTCCCTCAGCCGCTCCTGGTGCTCCAGCCCCTTCCCCAGCTCCGTTCCCTTCCCTGGACACGCTCCAGCCCCTCGGGGTCTCTCTTGTTGGGAGGGTCCCAGAGCTGCCCCCAGCACTGGAGGTGCCCCAGCAGAGCCAGCACAGGGGACGGGCACTGCCCTGCTCCTGCTGCCACCCCAGAGCTGGCACAGCCCAGGTGCCATCGGCCTCTTGCCCACCTGGGCACACCTGGCTCATGTCCAGCCGCTGTCACCAGCACCCCCAGGGCCTTTTCCATCTTTCCAGCTGCTCTCCCCAGCCTGTGGAGCTGCAGAGGTTGTTGTCACCCCAGTGCAGGACCCAGCACTTGGCCTGGTTAAACCTCACACCCTCCATCCAGTCTGTCCAGATCCCTCTGCAGAGCCTTCCCGCCTTCCAGCAGATCTTGATCTGCAAATTTTCTGAGTATCCCTTCATCCAAATCATTGATAACAATGTTCAACAGGGCTGGCCCCTGCCTGGAGGCAGCTCTGCAGGTGGGGTCTCACCTGAGTGGGGCAGAGGGGCAGAATCCCCCCTCCTCTGCTGGTCACTGAGGTTTCTGGGCTGGGTCACATCCAGCTCTCACCCACCAGCACCCCCAAGTCCTTCTCCCAAGGCTGCTCCATCTGCTCATCCCCAGCCTGGATTGATCCCAGGGACTGCCCCAACCCACAGGCAGGACCCTGCACTTGGCCTGATTTTCATCACATTGATGTGGGCCAAGCCCTTTTTGGGTATTTTGCCTGAAATCTTTCCAAAAGGACCATGATGCTGATTAAAAGAGATGTAGGCAAATATGTAAATGAAGCTAAGGAAATGAATTGCCACACCAGATCTGATCAGAAGTCTGTTGTGAGTCCAGTGCTATCCTGCCTAATAATTTTCATGGTTGTCTGGAAAGAATGCATCAAAAATTCACAAATAAGAGGTTGAAAAGGACTGCAAAGCATTAGGGGATAGGATTAGCATTCCAGTGGATATCCTCATGCTAAAATCATAATAAAAAAAAAAATTAAGCAGTAGGGAAAGCTACCTTGTCTATACAGACAAGGATAATGAGCTGGAAAACACAGAACAAGGAGTTTCTGGCTGTGGGCAGGTCTGCAGGGATCATTTGTGTGGCAGTAGATCACAGGCAGGCACCAAAGAGCCGAGTCAGGGTGGTGGGAAAGCAGCACCAATTGTCCTACAAGTGCAAACAAGAGCTGAGTCTGGAAAACACACGACATACCCACGGCACAGCCCTTAGGAAGTGCATCCATCCAGTCGTGTGCTCCACGTGCCAGGGAAGCAGGGAAGGGGCTCAGGGGGGATCAGAAAATGGCTCGAGGTCACCAAGCAGGAGCAGGGCAGTGCCCGTCCCCTGTGCTGGCAGTGCCAGGGCACCTCCAGTGCTGGGGGCAGCTCCCAGCAAGAGAGACCCCGAGAGGCTGGAGCGTGTCCAGGGAAGGGAACAGAGCTGGGGAAAGCGCCGGAGCCGCAGGACCAGCCGAGGGAGCCGGGAAAGGGGCTCAGCCTGGAGAAAAGGAGGCTCAGGGGGGACCGTCTGGCTCTGCACAACTCCCTGACAGGAGGGGGCAGCCGGGGGGGTCGGGCTCTGCTCCCAGGAAACGAGGGGCAGGATGAGAGGAAACAGCCTAAAGTTGCACCAGGGCGGCTGAGATTGGATATTGGGAACAATTTATTCACCCAAAGCGTGGTCAGGCGGTGGAATTTGGCTGCCCAGGGCAGTGGTGGAGTCCCCATCCCTGGAGGGATTTAAAAGCCGTGTGGATGTGGCACTTGGGGACGTGGGTCAGTGGTGGCCTTGGCACTGCTGAGGGAACACTTGGCCTCAATCTGAGGTCTTTTCCCACCTAAATGATTCTGTGATTCTGTGATTTAGATGTAACCTGCCAGGAAAAGAAAAAATAATCAAGTGGAATAGTGATGATCAGGAAAAAGAAGACATGGAGAACATGGCAGCCCTCAAATCCAGGAAAGAGGATCCATTGGTGGCCAGCATGAGAAGTCAGTGACATGGACTTTGGCAAATTCCCCAAGGAGATTTTACACCTAGTTTTTAAATTTCCACCTGCTACATTAACTTATAAATTGCTTTTTCAATACGTTTGTCCTTTCAGTGCATTTTAACTTATTGCATTTTTTGTTCAACGTTTCAGCTGTGCTCCGTGTGAAAGAGGACTTTTTTTTACCTTTATGATAAAGACCTTGCTATCCTACCTATTCTTGGGTTAGGAAAATTGCAGAACTGTAGGTCTGTCCTCCTTAGGCCTCTAAAATGTTTGCAGCTTGTGATACACCTCCACTAAGTGTTTCTCCCCTGAGCTGATGAGTGCCAGTATATTTAATTTTACGAAAACAAGTCTCCAGCTCTGCCACCTGTCTTTAACCTCTTCTTTCCCTACCACTGCCAGGGATGGGGAGATGAGCAGTGCACATCCCACACAGTGATGCAGGACTCCCAGACCTTCCTAACTGGCTTTAGGTAATTCAGACCCACCATTTGTACAGAGATTATAGACTTTTCCAAATTCTCGCTGATTCAGCATTTGTCATTTTGCTGCCCTGTTGTGTGGTAAGATTCATCTGCTGTCCTTTGGGGATTCAGGTTTGATGGTATTGGGTAATTCTGCAGCAGCTTCTTGTCCCTTCAGCCTCTTCCTGGCTGTTTATCAAGTTATTAAACAGCCCAGTGAGCTGGGGTTGGAAAAGCTCCCTCGCAGAGCTCGGCTCTTGTTTGAAGCCCCAGGACTGTCTGGAGGGTCTGTGGGGACGAGGTGACGATCAAAGGGTCTCCTCCAGGCTCCCCTGGAGCTGCCAGCCCCAGAGCTCCCACCCATCCATCCATCAGAGGGGACAAGCAAAGGCACCTCCCTGAACGTGGCACTCGCTACGTTTATCAGGGAGATTTTTCAGCCACGGTTCAGAGGTGGGAACAGGGATCCTTTCCAGGCCATCAGTCCCACATGGTGATCAGCCTGGACAATGCAGGGAGAGTTATCAGTGCATCGTGGCCCTGTTGCATCCCTCTGCATCCCTGCCAGAGGCTGGGAAAGGCCTGGAATTCTGTGATAGCGATCTTGTTCTCCCCTCCTCGCTGCACCCGCAGATCTCCATCAGGTCCCTCTGACCCACAGCCCCGTCCTAAGGACTCAGATAGCGACATCCCCTATTCCTTTGTGTCCCCATCAGTGCTGGGATCCTATCTGATGTTGGGCAACCGCACCAGGGGCAGACAGGAGGTGGCTGCCAGCACAATTGGGGAATTCTTGTGCCATCACTGCACGCCCAGCCCCGAACAGCACGACTTGGATGAATTCCCGTGTGTCCCCAGCATCCTCTGCTCCACAGGGAAATTCTCTATAAAACCCAGCAGTTCCAGCCTGCCTGTACATCAGCTCCTCCCTCCGAGGTCTCCGGCTCTCCTCTCTCCAGCCTTGCTGAGATCCCAGCTCAACTCCAGCCATGAAGTTCCTCTACCTTATGTTCACTCTTTTCCTCCTCTTCTCCCTGGCCACTCCAGGTAAGATGGGAGGTGGGGTGGGATCAGCTTTATACTAGTTGAGTTTCTTCTAAAGTAACTTCAGCTCTTGAAAATACAGTTCTTACCCTCTGAGGTGGCTGCTATAACCTGGGCAGGTACTTCAATGACTTCTTTCAAGGGACAATAAAACGAGAACTACCTCAAGAAGATTTGTATAGGAATAATTGAGGTTAAAACTTCAGTGTCCAGCTTGGGAGTGAGCCCAGGACAGGCAATTCTGAACAAGAGCCTGGATGTGGCCACTTCTCCCAGGGATTTGGAGAATTTCATAGTGCTGGGGGGGCTTTTCTGGCTGCTCAGTGTCTCTGTCAAAGCTCAGTCCTGGGTGTGTTTAATGGCTTAAGCTGAAAAAGGGTAGATTTAGTTCAGATATGAGGAAGAAATTGCTCCCTATGAGGGTGGAGAGGCCTGGCACAGGGTGCCCAGAGAAGCTGTGGCTGCCCCTGGATCCCTGGAAGTGTCCAAGGCCAGGCTGGACGGGGCTTGGAGCAACCTGGGATAGTGGGAGGTGTCCCTGCCCATGGCAGGGCGTTGAAACAAGGTGATCTTTAAGGCTAAAACAAGGTGACCTTTCAATCCAAACCACTGTGTGATTCTGTGATTCTATGTTTGGTTTATTGATGTGGCACAACTGTTGCTGCTTTTCCCCATTTCTCAGACTTTAAAGCTCTCTGGTCCCTCTCCAGGAATCAAGAGGGGATTTTGGGCTGAGAACTCCCAAAGGGGCATTAGAAACCCCCCTCAGATATCAATTCTTACCCACGTGGTGCAAGTCTTTCCCTTGGCCCACTTTTAACCTTTTAAAGGTGAATATTTGGTACCAGGCTGCTGTGGGGCCAATTTTAAGACCTTTGCAGCATCCCTGATGTGGCTTTTGCTGCTTTGCTCTGAGAACACTGATCCTTTCAGGAGAGGTACAAGGAAAAGAAACACCTGTGGGCACAGGGGAACATCTTTAGGAACTTTGCTTTTGGGGCATCTCTCAGGAGGGAAATGGATGTGCTTCCCTTGGGAGCATCTTTTCCAAAGATGAGGGGAGGGAGGTGCACAAGGAGCTGCTCAGACTTGTGTCCTTCAAATTCTCTTCCAGTTTTGGGGCTGGGCTTGGGCAGGAGTGTTGGACATGTGGGGGAATGGAGCAGGACATCCCTGTGGACAGGGTCTGATCCTGCTGACCCCTGCGACTGGCAGGGGATGGAGGGCATGGAAAGGGGCAACAGAGCTGGGGAAATGGGGACATGGAGAACAGAAATGGGGAAATGTGGAACAGAGATGAGGAACAACCACTCTCCCTCCCCTCTTCCAGGCTATGGGAAGATCAGGAAGACCTGTGCTCCTGTGGGGTACTGCTCCCCGAAGTGTCACGTGCTGGACATGAAATACACCTCTGCTGACTGCAAGTACTCGTGCTGCATCCCAACCACCTGGAAGGGGAAGTAGGAGCTGAAAAGGGAGCACCTGGGGAAGAGGAGGCACCACGGTGGCCTTGGGAGCAGATTCCCGGATGTCTGACCCAACTGCCATCCCCTCATCTTAATAAATAAAACAAAGAAAAAAAGGAGATGTAACTCTGGTGTGTGTGGTGTGGTTACTGGTGTCCCCATGGTCCTTGCATTAAAACAGGTTCCCCAAGCCCAGCCCAAAGGCTCAGCAGCACCAAAAAAAGCCTGAACATCCACTGAGAACCAGCTGCAGAACTGCCAGTGGTCTGATGGGCTGGGGATTTGGGAATAAGGCGCTGTTTTTCCTCTTGACTTCTCCATGGCCCTTAACACAACCCTCTGGAGACAAGAGAGAATCTTTTGGTTCCTTGCTGCTTTTCAGGTCACAGGTTATCTGCAGATGTCTTTAAAAATGTCTGTGGCTCAGCAATGTCTCTTCCAAGCATAAGACAGCCCTCTTTCCATGAAAATTTCAGCAAGTGAGAAACAGAGAAGCAACAAGGCCCTCACAGATCCCATGCAATGGATTGGACAGGGAGAGATCCCTCAGCAATTGCCACCACGGGCAAAAGAGATTCCACTTGGGGAAATGAATATAATTTATTGAAAATCAAAGTCAGGGGAGTGAAATGAGGAAGGAAAAAAATCTTAAAATGCCTCCCTCCCTGCCCCCTACTTCTTCCCATTCTAGGTGTCACTCCCGAATTCTCTCCCTCCTCCCCTCAGCAGGGGAATGGGGGCTGTGGTCAGTTGTCTCTGCTACTCTTTCTTCTTCAGGGATTGGATTCCTCACACATTTCCCCTGCTCCAGTCTGGGTCTTTTCCATGGGATCAGTCCTTCAGGAAAAGGCTGCTCCACATGGGTCAGCCATGGAGTCACAGGTCCTGCCAGGACCCTGATCTAGCATGGGCTTCTCTCTCCACAGGGACACAAGTCCTGCCAGGACCCTGCTCCAGTGTGGGTTTCCCACAGGTTCACAGCTTCCTTCAGGCATCTCCCTGCTCCAGTGTGGGGTCTCCAGGTGCTGCAGGTGGATCTCTGCTCCCCCCTGGACCCTCATGGGCTGCAGGGGCACAGCTGCCTCTCCATGGGCTGCCCCAGGGGCTGGGAATCTCAGCTCTGGTGTCTGGAGCAGCTCCTGCTCCTCCTTCTGCACTGACCTTGGAGCAGGGCTGTTCTCACATATTCTCACACCTCCCTCCTGGTGCTGTTTTGCATTTTCCCCCTCTTTTCTTGCCTCTGTTATCCCAGAGGTGCTGCCACTGTCGCCGATGGGCTCAGCCTTATCCAGTGGCAAGTCCCTCCTGCAGGAAATTGGAATTTGTAGAGGAGTCAGGGACCAGGAGAGCCATAGGGACTGAGGGATCATTTCTCATCTAGAGAAAGGACAGCTAGAGGGGTGCACTGGGAAAATGTGGGGAAGTTTAATCTTCTGCTTTATATTCTCCTCTACTTCTCTAATGCAATGGTTGCAGTCAGTGCAGAGAGAACAACTGCAAATGCACAGGGCTCGGGAGCTGTTCAGCATCTTGGAGCTGTGATATCCAGCTGGATGTGGAAGGGAACCCCTTGTTCCCAGTCCCTTCACGTGGACACACTTGGAGCAAGAGCTTTCCCGGTTTTTGCTCCCCAGGGCAGGCAGCCCCAGCCTGCTGTCAGGCCATTCCAGGGGGAATGGCATCGTGCGGTGCCAACATTGTTCAGGCTCAAACATTCATTCCTTGCCAGGAACACAACCTGCAGTGTCTCTGCTTGGGTTCAGCCTCTTCTCGGACTGGAGGTGCTGAAGGAATTTCTTTGTTTCTCCACAAGGGAGAGGGAAATGTGGGAAGGAACACATCAGTCACAATCTCATGTAAATGTAAATGCCAGGACTTCTGTTTCTTCTGCCAGTAACCTGCTCTAGTGAAAAGTGTCCCTGCCCTGTCCTGTCCCTGTCCTGTCCCTGTCCCTGCCCATGGCAAGGGCTTGGAAATAGATGAGCTTTAAGGTCCCTTCCAACCGAAATCATTCCGTGATTCCGTGACTCTTCCCAGTTTGTGGTGAAGGACACTTTGGGGTGGGCAGCAGAGGCCTGAGCCACTCTGGTCACCTCTGCCCTTGGTATTTTGCTATGTTCTATTAATTTGTGTGTAATGTTTACCTTCAGGCAGCCAGAGGGTTCTTTTGATAGGAGAGACATTGCAATCTGATAACAACTTGCATGTCCACTGCCACAGGATTTGGGACTCTGGTAGAGGGTCTGTGTGGGTTTTTAAGCAGGGGTTCAGAGATGCAGAGAGGCAGGAGTTTAGAGTGAAGAATGAATTATATATTAAATTTACAATACTATTTATATATTTTAGTTTTATAAAGTAATTGAACAGTGTTCACACTTCTCTTAGGGTGATTGGTTAAAGTTTCAGACACTCACTTAGAAATTTTTTTCCTTAATATAATGTACACACGGTCAGAAGATACCAGATATGAATGCTATTTACAGAAACTTTATCTATTGTTTACATAGCTTACACAGCAAAGGAAAAGTTCTCACAGAATGAATGCACGAAGAGAAAATTTCCCTGCTAACAGTATTTCAGTATCCACAGGTATGGGTCTTGACAGGCAGCTGGGAATGCCCAGGGTGGGATTGTCCGGGGCAGTATCAGTCCTCTCTGGTCTCTGCTTTGGAAAGGGAGAAAAAGGGCTCACAAACTCATTGCTTTAACACTGATCACCCCAACCATTCCTACAAGCCAGCACCAAGTGCCCTGAACAGGGGGACAGTCCCAATTGTCTGTGATAAAAGTTTTGGCAGCCAGACTGAGAGGAGCCCAGCTCCCATGGGAGGGACACCTGCACAGGGCACACAAGAGGCCTTCAAGAAGCCAAATGGGCACAGAGTGGACGTCTCATTGTCAGATGGCCACTGGGTTGGAGTGACATAAGGTCCCATTAAGCAGCAAACAATGTGTCCTTGGACACCAGCAAAGTCACGCTCCTCTTAACGCTGTCCTCTCTGTCAGGAAATGTCTATAAATATCAGGGTGTCCAGCCTTTTTCTTAGCAAGATCTCCCTGCCAGGCTGCATCCCAGAGCTGCTGTGATCCTGGTGGATATCCAGTCATGAGGATCATCTATGTTGTCTTTGCTGTTTTCCTAATGGCCTTGATGGCCACCCCAGGTAAAGTGGAAAATTGTGTGGAGCAGAACGAGAGATAAGAGTGAGCCATAAAGGAATTAAGGTGAGGGTGTTCCAGGAAGTGTCCAAGGCCAGGCTGGATGGAGCTTGGAGCAACGTGGGATAGTGGGAGGTGTGCCTGCCCATGGCAGGGGGTTGGAACTGGGTGATCTTCAAGGTCCCTTCCAACCCAAACCATTCTGGGATTGTATGAAAAAAAGGTTTTCCAGGGAAGTAGGTGTGAGTGGGTCTTGCATGGAGAATTATGGTGGGTTTGGCTCACAAGACTTTTGGAGCAGAGTTCAGCTCCAGAATCACCCCATCCTAAGGCATCCAACACTTGTGGGTCTCCATGAGAACTGGATCCCATCATGGTCACTGGACCCTACTGGTGACCATGAGGAATAAGTCAATGTTGATGTAGATCTTTCCTTCCTTCCACAGCCAAAAGCCAGCCAAAAAGGAGCTGCAGAGGGCATTGCTCCAGGACCTGTGGCAAAGGAGAGAGGGAGGAGCACACTGAGGACTGCGGGAGGATGCACTGCTGCCTGACACACAGGAAAAGGAAGTAGAGAGGAGGACGGAAAGTGATGTTTGCAGTGGTTTCTTCTTGTTTGGAAGAAACTTTGTTTCTTCTTTGTTTTCTTCTTTCTTTGTTTTTTCTTGATTGAAATAGATTTTGGCACTTTCAATTAAAAAAGACCAGTTCTCACCTTGAAATGTGCTGTGTGGTTCGTTGCCTTCTAAAAAGCTGGGTGCAGAGGACCAGGAAAAATCTGGTCAGTCTTGCCAGAGAGATTCCTGTTCATGGAGATGATGTGGTCAAATGCAAATATTCCCAGTTGAACCCATTCCCCTTTGTCCTGTCCCTCCATCCCTTGTCCCAAGTCCCTCTCCAGCTCTCTTGGAGCCCCTTTAGGCTCTGGGAGGGGCTCTGAGGTCTCCCTGGATCCTTCTTTTCTCCAGGTGAACATCCCCAGCTCTCCCAGCCTGGCTCCAGAGCAGACGGCCTCCAATCCTCACCCCCTGCACTGCCAATAATTTCGAAACAACCATGGCTGTGTGAGCAGCTCCGTGGGGTGCCACAGGAACACTTGGAAAGCACGAGATCCTTGGGAACGAGCTACTGGAGGGTGAAGCAGGAGGGGAGAGGCACAATCTGTCACATCTCAGATAACAGACTAGACCCAGCCAGGGCTAGTGCAGCCTAAAAACTGCGCTGTGGCTTCTTCTGAATCTGAAAATTGCCATCAGTAATTAAGTTTTGCTCTCAGAAAGACTTTAGTTTTGTCCCTTTATGTGTCATTCAGCCCTGTTTTGGAGTTGGCCTGATGGGGTAAACAGCCCGTGGCATCCCTGCTGAAGACTCTTCCCAAGGACACAGCATGGGAAATGTGCCCTCCAGCTGCTCCTTCTCAGCTGAGGCACCATCTCTGGCCATCACTGGGGACATGTGAAGAAGAAAATCGGGTGAATGTGGAAGTGATCCCTGACCCACTGGTGAGAGCAGAGGTGCAGCTGGCACAGGGTGCCCAGAGAAGCTGTGGCTGCCCCTGGACCCCTGGAAGTGTCCAAAGGCAGGTTGGATGGGGCTTGGAGCAGCCTGGGATAGTGGAAGGTGTTCCTGCCCATGGCAAGGGGTGGAATGAGATGGTTTTTAAGGTCCCTTCCAACCCCAAAAATTCTGTGATTCCATGATCTAGGGCTCTTCCTCGCTCACCATTTCCTTGGAAAACAAAGCATAAAAGAATCCAAATCAGCTTCATGCCTTGCTGATCCCAGTTCCCATTTGTCACTGTGACTTTCCTCCTAATGCCCCCAGGAGCAGCAGCTGGAAGTCCCTGCTGCAGGGACTGTGCTGCCAGTACACCTCAGTCCTGGGAGACACTGGGTGGATTTCCTGGAGAAGAGCTCCCCATGGCTCAGGGAATTGTCTTCTGCAGATTTTTAAAGCCAGCTTTTCCTTCCATTCCCATCAATGTCCTCAGCTGTGGACTCCAGTGTCACCCCCAATGGCACCCCCAAGTTATCCTAGGCCCAGTGGAAAGGGCTTCCCTGTCTCTGTTTGAGAGGAAGGAAATCATGCTTTGCTCAGTTTTAATGCCCAGCAAAGGGAAAGGATTTAAAAATTCAAATTAGAAAATGGATCACCACAGTTTTATCTGAGAAAAACAGAGAATAAACTGTGGACAGTGACAATTTCATCTTTTAGGGAGGTTTGGGTCAACAGGGATGAACAGAGTCTATTGAAGATCCAACTTGGTGCAGGTGTCAGTCCAAGTGCCAGGTGGGAACAAGAGCAAAGGTGTTCACCTGTAAGGAACAGGGATGGTGGAGGGATAGGAGGTTGCTCACACACCAGTGATAGTCTGGGCATGTCCAGGTAGTGCCAGCTGGCCTCAGGCCCAGCAAACAGGCCCTGGCACTGTTTAATGGACTGGAACAGACACCTCCAGTGTGTCCAAGGCCACGGGAACAGAGCCAGGAATAGGCTGTGTGACTTCTTTCTCTAGGACTGGTGGGCTCAGGGAAACAGAGGTGGGACAACAGAGGTGAGGGTGTTGGTTTGTATTTGTAGTTTGGTGTCTGTAGTTTTCCACAGGCTACAAATATAATGAGGAGAGAAGGGCAAACTGATAAAAGGGATGCTTGGAAAAGAATAGGATTTATATTTGTGTTCCCATCTTCCACTTCCCAGATTTATGCACGAGACGGGTGCATAAAGGGGACATCATTTCCAATCCTGACGAGCTGCTGCAATGAACATTGAGGCAGAATAAAATCTTTGGGAGGGAAGGTGGGAATCTTGTGAGAGTGGTGAGGCCCTGGCACAGGTTTCCGACAGAAGCTGTAGCTGCCCTGGACCCCTGGAAATGCCCAAGGCCAGGTTGGATGGAGCTTGGAACAACGTGGGCTAGTGGAAGGTGTCCCTGCCCATGGCAGGGGGTGGAATGAGATGGTTTTTAAGGTTCCTTCCAACCAAACCACTCTTTGACTCTGATCTGTTAAGGGGACACACTGGTATTTTGTGGATGGGTGACCACAGAGCCACACAGCGAAGGCACCGGGAGGTAGGGCTCATCCCACCATTTCATTGTGTCCTTCTGCAGGGAAGAACAATTTGGGAACAGAGATCACAGGGAGCTGAGAGCCCAGGCCAGTGTATTACTGACTGGCTCCTACACTTCCCCTGGAGTTCCCAGTCCTAACATCCCCTCCCACAGAGGCTGCTCCAGGCACCATGGATGGTGAGGAACGCCACAGGAACAGCCCAGGATGCTGGAGCTGCCAGCAAAAAGGCAACTTGGGTGATGTAGAACCAAGATAAAACCCAGATCCCTTCTCCACGACCACTGCTCCAGGCAGGAACCAGCCCTAAGGAAATCCCGGCTGCAAGGCCGGAAAGGCGGCTGTTAGCAGCTCTCTGCAGCTCGAGAGCCCCGTGTCCCACGGGCTGTGCCAGCCGCCGTCAGCGCTCAAGGTGAAACGCGTGCCTCGTGGTCAGAGCCCAGGAGAAGATTTAGGGAAGGCTGCCATCTCTTGGATAGCTGCAAAATGACGGCACCTGCCTGCGAAATGCTGCTCACGCACCCGAGGGAGGCCAGCTCCAGCCTTGCTCCTGGAGAAGCGCAGGGCGAGGTTATTCCCGCTCTGCTCGTGCCCCCCGCAGGCCGATCCACGTCTTTATTTAGGGCAAACTGGGATCAGATCTGGCAATGAGCTGATTTTCTGTCTGGCTTTCCATGCCCTTTGGCAGTGGCTGCCTCTGCGAGGCCGGAGCAGCACATCTGGAGAGTTTTATTTGAACCACCTTCCACCTGGCTGCCTCAGGTCCTGCAGGTCACACACGTGGAAGAGATGCCACTAGACTTGGGACAGCCTCTTTGGGGTCTGTTTGCCCATTCCTGCTGCACTCAGGTGATTTCAGGGGCTCCTTTCACCTTCTCACAGGAAGCCTTTTGGCATTTACAGTGGCCACACCTGCTCTGCCAAGCCCTGAGGTGCAAACCCTGCACTCCCCTGGTTCCCTGTCCCCAGGGTCCCCTCCCCTGCCCTCTCTCCCAGACCCAGCTGCTCCATGGCTCACAAAGCATCCGAGCACCTGCCTGCCTGGTGGCCCACTTTCCTGCAGATTAAACATTTGTCTGATGGCCATAAGCTGCTTAAACATGTCTTGGGCAAAGCCCCTTTGTGAGTATCCTGAGAATAAATGGCTTCCTGCTGGCACCACTGCTGTGCCCCCACTCCAAAGCATTTCTTATGGATGCCTCATCTGTTTTGCTTCCCTTTTGTGCCTCCAGTCTGCTCATCTCCTTTCCAGGAGTGAGGAATTTACCCCATTGAGGACAAAAGGAAATGGCCTGTGTTACATGGCCAAAGAAAATGCCCAATCTTGCCTCCCTTTTCCACCCTGCTCCATCTCTCCAGGATATCCCAAAGCACGCCCCTCCCTCCAATCCCGTATGTGTTTACCCAGCCAGCCAACACTAGAATGTTTAGGATCTGCCAATGCATGAGTGTGCAGCACTTTCTAATTAGCCTGACAAAACCCAAATAAAATCAGAGCCAACATACCCAGCGCTTCCAGGATTTTCCACCCTCACATGCCTGTCAGCTCTACATCTCCATCGCTTGTCCTCCCTGCCACCTCTGACCAAGCTGTGACCTTTAATCTAGACCCAAAACAAGCATCAAATACAAATAAAGTGACTGTCCTAAAGCTGTTTTTATTTTTGGCAGGCATGGGAGGAGGATCAAGCTGACCAATACTGGGAATATCTGCCCCAACAATAAGAACTTTGATTTTTTTTCAAAAAGAACTTCTTATCATGATGATTTTAACTTGTCACTCAGTTTTTGCCTCCTGAGGATGTATGATATAGACCCCTCTGCTGCACCTGCTTTCTTATCTATAAGCAAATGCTGATTCTAAAACCTCAATAATAACTCATCTTCCCATGCTCTGAATAGCCAGCACAGAAATAACAGAAAAGACTCAAGCACTTGGAACAAGGCAAGGAATTCCAGCAACACTGTATGCCCTAAAATCAAGGGGATTCATCCAGGACTTATGCTGTTAGAAGAGGTGATGCTAAGCTGGGACTCCAAAGCCGTGGCTCCTTGGATATTAGAGAAGGAAAGAGCGTGGGGGAGGTGTCTGGGATGGAGAAATAGGGAATGGCTTAGCAAAGCCAGGTTTTAGAGTATTACGGGGGCTGGTGACTCTGATTCCCCTTGGGAAAGAGTGGTCTGGTAGGAGGGAAGGACTTGTGGGCTGCATGGAGAGTTGAAAAAGAGGCAAAGTGATGCTACTGCCCTGAAAACTGTTCTGCTTTTCAGCTGGAATGTGGGGTGTCCCCCTGGGGTAGGGAATCCCAAGGTTTTGGAGGCCAGTTCTTCAGCTCTCAGAATCCATGGTGCTACAGGGACTGGGAGAGAGCAGGAAAGGTCCTTGGGAAGCAGCACAGCGGCGTAAGGGAGATGTGGAAGAGGGAAGGGAAGCAGGATGGCCACAAAGGCAGGAGGGATGTGGGCAGGGGAAGTTCCAGGAGCAGAACACCAGCAGAGACCAGGAAGGGAATGGTTACATTGACCAAGGTCATGTGGTGGATTCATCAGGATCCCAGGATTTGGCACAGGAAAGGGCTGGTGAGGTGCTGGAGCTGTGGCTTGAAGAGGGCAAAAATGGAGGGAGGAATTACATCATGGAATAAAGGCAATTGGTGCAGTGCCTGTATGACCAAGAGAATTTCGAGATAGTCCTGGGATTCCACCTGGTCTGGTCTGGGGTGTCACTGGAAGGGAAGAGTCACACCCCACAGGTCTTGGGACAACTCCCAGCCCTACATGTGGCCAAATGGCCCCTCTAGAATCCTTGGAAAGGCTCTTTCAGCATTTTTGCCTTGAGCTTGACTTGAATCACCCACCAGTCAGACAGCCAGCTCCCACTATTCCCCTGGAGAGTGGATTCAGGCCTTCAGTCCCTAAATGACCCCAGTCATAATTACTGTGTAGGACCAGAGCACCTCAGAGCACCCAGACTCTCTCCAGAGATTTGTAAATGTCTCAAGAGATTTACAATTTAAACTTGGTCTCATGCACACCCAGAAGCCAAGACAGAGTGGCCAGTTGGGCTGGATCTGCTATTAAACTTTCTCAGTCTTCAAAGCAGGATGATCCCTCCAGATGGTGCACTGGGAATGGTCCTTTGTCTGTGTTAACTCCTGAGCTTCCCAGGTTATTCCAGCCAGAGTTCCACGTGAGCTGAAACAAGCAGTTCAGCAGTAGAGGTGACTATCTGTGCCCCAAATTGTTTCATTCCCAGTTGTAGCCATAGCCCCAGGGATTTTAATTCCAGTAGGGTGGAGTAGGACAGTGGCCACATGGCCACAAGGACCAGGAGCGGAGCAAACCAGAAGCAAAGACCTTCACCAGCAGTGTCAGCTCATAAAATATGAGGCAAAATTGTAACTCATGCAAAGATAAGAAGCCTCTTTTTCGCTTTAAAAGTGAAAACGGTGAAACTGAGTAATTACTCCAGGCCTGGCTATGCAGTCAGAAAGCATCAGGCATTTCTGAGCAGTGCTGGGTGAGGGACCGACGGGGCTGGCTGGCATTTCATCTCAGCTTCCTTTCACTTGAGCAATCCGCTCCGGAGACTCTTGCTTTAGTCACTTTTACGGCTCCTTGCACTCAAGGCTGCAGCAGCATGTGCTGGAGGAGATGCTAAATGTTATTTTGTGGCATTGTTTTCCCTAAAAGTAACATTCTTTCTGTCTCCCTGAATAGCTGTTTCCCCTGTTTCTTGTGATACCTGGTGCATTTTCACCGAGAAATGTGAGTTCTGGCCAAGTAATACTTGGAATTGCTGAGTTTCTTCTCATCTTTGAAATTCCCCTAAATTTAAAGGCATGAACTCATCATCTTCACTCTTCTGCTGGGTCTCAGATGGTGTTACTCCTTGAAATTGTTTTCCTTCTTGCCAGAGGGACCTGGACAGGCTGGAGAGGTCGGTCCGTGTGAACCTCACCAAGTTCAACAAGGCCAACTGCGAGGTCCTACACTTTGGTCTGGGCAATCCCAGGCACAAGAACAGGCTGGGAGGAGAATGGGACTTCTTCTGGGAAGAAGGACTTGGGGATGCTGGTGGATGAGAGCTGGACATGACACAGCCATGATCATGTCCTGGGCTGATCCCCCAGCATGGGCAGCAGGGGAGGGGGGGATTCTTCCACTCTGCTCCCCTCAGGTGAGACCCCACCTGCAGAGCTGCCTCCAGCCCTGGGGTCCAACATCAGAAGGACATGGAGCTGCTGGAGCTAATCCAGAGGAGGCCACAGAGACGCTCTGAGGGCTGGAGCCCTTCTGTTCTGGAGAAAGGCTGGGAGAGCTGGGGGTGTTCACCTGGAGAAGAGAAGGATCCAGGGAGAGCGCAGAGCCCCTTGCAGGGCGTAAAGGGGGCCCAGGAGAGCTGGAGAGGGACTTGGGCAAGGGATGGAGGGACAAGACCAGGGGGAATGACTTCCCACTGCCAGAGGGCAGGGAGAGATGGGATACTGGGAAGGAATTCTTCCCTGTGCGGGTGGTGAGACCCTGGCGCAGGGTTCCTAGAGAAGCTGTGGCTGCCCCTGGATCCCTGGAAGTGTCGAAGGCCAGGCTGGACAGGGCTTGGAGCAACCCGGGATAGTGGAAGGTGTCCCTGCCCATGGCAGGGGCTGGCACTGGATGAGCTTTAATGTCCCTTCCAGCCCAAACCATTGTGGGATTCCTCGATTATTTGTGTATTTTCCCAAACACACCTGAGATCTTTGCCCAGAGAAGCCAAAGGATGTATTGGGCATTTCATGGGTGATCTTCACCTCTGCTCCAGGGTGTCAAAACACTCTGGGGAGCCGCACGAGTTTATCTTAATTCAGGAAAGAAAACAGTCAAAAAACCAAACATGTTTTGTAAAGACAACAGAAGAGTTTGAGGATATTCAAATGAAAAAAGAGAAGGAAACCACAGGCCCGAAACTCTCTTTCCATTTTTCCCTGCCCTGTATAATACAAGTCACTGGATGTCAGTTGGTGAAGATGAAGTTCAATGGAGGAGCAGGAATTCAGAGGTCCCTCTGCTGTGTAAAGCCAATTTATGGACTTCACTGCCAAAGAAGGTCACTGAGTCAACTGCTGTGACTGGATAATTGCATGACCATGAACATTTGCAGCTCTGCATGCGAAGATCCTGTAATAAAGGTAATCAAATCTCATGCTCCAGCGCATAAGTGGATCTTCGGCGGCAGCCGGGGAAGAGCTTTTCCACCTGCACACCCAGAACTGTGCAGTCACTTTGGAGTGCGATGGAGGCAACCTCAGAAGCCTCAGGTTTTGGCCATCGCCGGAGGCAGGAAGGAGGGTTTGATGAGCTGGTGGTCTAAGTGGGAATGGCAATTCCTGTGCAGGAGCTGGGGAGATCACGGAAGGGGCCGGGTGTGATTAGTGTGCTACAGCGAGGCACTGCACTGGGAAATCCGCAGCTCAGGAGATCGCCCCAACAGCAAACCCTGGCCTGGAACACCGGCAAAGCACCACAGGGCACTTATGCAATGGAGTCTGAAATATCCCGGGAGACTGCAGGTGACACTTTGCCCAGTTCAGGAGTGAGGAGTGATGATGGAGCCCTCAGAGACGCCCAGAGATGGAGCGGACTCCCCATCCCTGGAGATGTTCCAGGCCAGACTGGACAGGGCTTGGAGCAACTTGGTCTATGGAAGGTGTCCCTTCTCATGGCAGGTGAGAGGAATGAGATGGTTTTCCAGGTCCTTCCAACCCGAACTATTCAGTGATTCTATAATTCCATCCTCAGCAAACACAGAAATCTTGACCTCCCTCCCATGACAAGCCATTGGTTTCGATGTCAATGGAAAGCCCAACCATGGTGCTATCACTGCTTGGGGTGCCCTCTGCAGGGACAGGAGCTGGATTTAATGGTCCTTGTGGGTCCCTTCCAGCTCAGGATATTCTGTGATTCTACTGCAAACCAGAGGAAACATAACACCCTGATGGGTGCATTGATGGGGGTCAAGCATTGGGATCTATCTGGATTTATGTGGATAAATCAGAGAAACCAGAACCTGCGTAGTCCCACCCTAACTAAGATTTCCAACATATGCAAGAGAATAAGTTAATGTGGCAATAAGGCAACTTTTCAACATTGGAGCATAAACCAGGTGCTGCAGATTTCTTAGAATCCTAGAATGGATTGGGTTGGAAGGGACCTTAAAGGTCATCTTGTTCCAATGCCCTGCCATGGGCAGGGACACCTTCCACTATCCCAGGTTGCTCCAAGCCCTGTCCAACCTGGCCTTGGGCACTTCCAGGGATGAGGAATCCATAGCTTCTCTGGGTACCTGTACCCAGGTACCTCTCTGGGTACCCTGTACCAGGGCCTCATCTACCTCTCAGGGAACAATTTATTTTTTGGAATATTTGGAGGGAAGAAGAGGGCATAGACAAGCAGCATCTCGGAGAAAAGGGCATCCAGCTATAATGTGAAAACTGCTCAGACAAAAATGCCCACTATGGGTGTACAGGGGACCCCGAATCAGTGCCCTTCAAAGCTAAACATCCAAGGGGCTGCATCTTTGATTACAGGGCCCGAGCTCTGCATCAGGAGGCTGTGAAAGCTGTGATTTCTGCGGGTCAGCACAGGCTGGAGCAGAAATGGATGTTTCCCAGCAAGCAGAGAGCTGTGAAATATCCTATTGAAAGCCAGCGCCAGAGATCCGCTCCCATCTGATGCACAGTAATTTCACACAGTGGTGGAGGTTTTCACACGTAGCAATAAAGAGTGATTTTGGGAGGCAAATAGCTGAAAGAGCAGAAGCACCTGGAAATGAAGGTATCACCTCTGGTCATGATTGCAGCTCCCTGACGTCGGGAGCCAGCGCCTGGCAGGCACAGGATTTCCCAGCGGGGCCCAGCTGCCAGACTGTTACTCTGCCTTCACACTGTCAAACGCACCCGGATCCTCAATTCCCCGAGCTCTGGGGGAAAGTACACAGGGATCCACGGAAAACAGGCTTTGCTGCAGTGCTGTGAGAGCCATCGATCATCTCTGTCCACAAAACCCGCACAGCCCACTCATGGAGAGTGTTTTGGGGCCACATCCAGGTTCTTCTGATGAAAAAGGAGAGGTCCTGGGAAACTGGCACAGAGGAGGCCACAAAGGTGATCTGAGGGCTGGAGTCTCTTTTCCTCTCCTAGGAAAACAGGCTTAAAAAGTGGGGATTGTTCAGTCTGGAAAGGGAGACCTCATTGTGACATTCCAGTAATTAATGGCAGCTTATAAAAAAGAGGGAGAGGGACTTTTGGCAAGGGCATGGAGTGGTAGAACAAGTGGAGAGGCTTCAAACTGACAAGAGGGAAGAGTTAGGAAGAAACTGCTCAGAGAATGCTGAGGACCTGGCACAGGGTGCTCAGAGAAGCTGTAGCTGCCCCTGGATCCCTGGAAGTGTCCAAGGCCAGGTTGGATGGGGCTTGGAGCAGCCTGGGATAGTGGGAGGTGTCCCTGCCCATGGCAGGGGGTGGGAATGGGATGATCTTTAAGGGCCCTTCTATCCCAAACCATTCCATAATTCCATGATTCCATTTCCCAGCAGTGATGCCCCCAAAAGCAGTTTGTGGCACAACCCACCTGCTGAGACACAAGCTGTGGTTCAAGTGCTTTAGATGGGAAACTCAGAGATTAATACATCCCCATCTGGCAGGAAAATTCCAAGGAGTGGATTGACTGAGGCCAACACATGGCATGGCATGGATGGATGGATGGATGGATGGATGGATGGATGGATGGATGGATGGACAACAGGAATAGAAAATACATTGAAAACACTGAGATCCCTCCTAAAGTTGGATGGCTCTCATGGCTTCGACCCTCAGGTGAGTCCCAGCTCCCAAGTCACCCTCTATCAACACCCCTTTGATGCAATTCAAGGTAGACTTGAAGTCTCAGGAGGAAGCTGTGAGGTCCTTCCATGCACATTTTCTCCTGCAAAAACAGTGTTAGCTTGTGTCTCCTGCAGCTTCTTGCACTGCCCTCTCTGTACCTAGGAAGTTGTCTTTGCAGGGGAAGATCCTGATTCAGCAAAATATTACACCTAAAATTAACCTGAAGCCCATCTGTGCTCCTTGAAACAAGTGGCACTGGGAGCTGGGTTGAATATTCTGCCACACAGCCACGTCTCAGGATCGAGACATGATAAGGGATAAGGATTTAAATGTTTTGTTTAATCAAGAAGTGATAAAAGAGCTGCTGACAAGGAGGTGGAAGCAGTGGTGTACATGATATAAGCAATCCAAGGGTGTTGGATTCCCTGTGAGGAACTTGGAGCAAGGAACAGGGTGTGTGCTTGTCCCTGGAGTGTCACCACACTACCCCAGCTCCTGAAAACAGGAGTTTGCTGCCTGTCACCCTGCTGGCCAGACCACCTTGCACCAAATCTTCCTGGCAGCCAGGAGCTGCAGCCACACCGAGGAGGGAAACTTGCTCACGGGAGTGGAACTGGCGGCTTCTCCCTGGAATGTTAATTAACGAACAGCCACTCTCCAGGCAGGCTGCATCCTCACAGCACCTCGTGCAGCGGTGACTTGAAAGAGCAATGAGTGCCATTCTCATCTAGAGATTTCTTGGGGGGATTTCTGACCTGTCCTAAGCAGGATCAGCAGGATCATAGAATCCTAGAATGGCTTGGGTTGGAATGGACTTAAAAGCTTATCTAGTCTGACCCCCTGCCATGGGCAGGGACACCTTCCGCTATCCCAGGTTGCTCCAAGCCCTGTCCAACCTGGCCTTGGACACTTCCAGGGATCCAGGGGCAGCCACAGCTTCTCTGGGCAACCTGTGCCAGGGCCTCACCACCCTCACAGGGAAGAATTCCTTCCTGATCTCTAAACTAAACCTCTTCTAATTTAAAACTATTCCCTCTGCCATTCCCAGGACAGTTCTTCAGGTTCAGGTCTATGAATTCAGTCTGTCTTTATTGAATCATAGACTCATGGAATGTTTTCTGTTGCAGGGGACCTTAAAAAACATCCAGTTCCAACCCCTTGCCATGGGCAGGGACGCCTTCCACTAAATCAGGTCACTCAGATCCCTATCCAGCCTAGTATGGAATATCTCCAGGGATGGGGATTCCACAACCTCTCTGGGCAACAAGACAGGGATGGGAATGTTTCAGAGGAATGGGAATTCTTTCCTCTCTTAAGATGAAATATTACAGGAGCTGCAGAGCTACTAGTCAAGGCTGCACAATCTCTGCTGGAGGTGGAAGGACAATTAAGAACTTTTTG
The DNA here is from genome assembly GCA_013398955.1 of Callaeas wilsoni. Classification (NCBI taxonomy): domain Eukaryota; kingdom Metazoa; phylum Chordata; class Aves; order Passeriformes; family Callaeidae; genus Callaeas; species Callaeas wilsoni. The sequence goes on along the minus strand of VWPU01012777.1, from coordinate 16,634 downwards.
GGTCAAGGTAGGTCTCATTCAACAGACCCAGTTTTGCAGTCTTTACCTGGACAGTTGCCCCATTGCAAGTACAGTGATCTGTAAGATTCAGATCAAGAGTTATTGTTTGCTGCTGCTTCAGCTTCTTTTTTCTTTTTTTTAAAATCTTCTTTCCATTCTGCCCTAAAAATGCCAGAGCTTGTTATCCTCTCCGAGACTCGACCTGAGCATTTGTGCCGCAGACTCCCTCGTGCCCCTTCTGATCAGCCTAACCAGCAGAGAGCTGAGTTCCTCACACTTCTCTTTGAGGAGTCCTTGCTGTCCTCCAGCTTTGCTTGACCTCCATGGGATTCCCTCCGTCCTGCACTGCCCGTTCCCTGAGCAGAGCAGGAGGTAGCTTTTGGCTGGGTTTCCCATGGGAGATGTCGCAAGAAGCACTTTGTGACATTTCCCAAAGACCAAACTCACCATTCCTGGCTCTCTGGCAACCCAAGAAGCAAGACTCAAAGTGTCACCTAATTAAGGGATCTATCTCTGAACAAGGCTCTTACTCTCTCTGGTCTGGGTTGCCCTTGCCTAATTTCACCCCTCTAAAAGTTAAATTTCTGTGTAGAGAAAGGATGGGCACCTCCAGAGCATGGTTCCTCCTGTTCCAAAGTACATGCCTAAAACAGGGAAGGAATTGCCTTCCAATTGTGCTGGCATCCTCTCCAAATCCTCCAGAGAAACTCTGAAGGATCAGCTTGGACAAGGAACATGTCCAACTTCTAGATGGCTAAAACAAGGCGAGACGAATTCTCTCGCCTGGCTTCGTGTTTAGGAACCTCATCGTGAAGAACAATTCCTCCACTGCTTTATTAAGCAATCTTCAAGCTTATTTATCTCTTCCTTCCAGTCTCTTTAAATGCCACTGAAATTGCTGTCATCACAAATCAGAGTCACCAGAACTGCCTTTCAAGGCAAAACTCCAAACTGAGAAGAAAAGACATCGCTGGGAAGCAAACCTGGACAGATTGTGTATTGCAGGGACAGGAGCATGGGGGCTGCTCCAGCCTTTCCTCACCGTGGGCCATCCTGCTCCTGTGCGTCCTCCCGGGGAGCAGGGTGCCCCAGGAGCATTATGGCAGCTGGATTGCTTCAAATTTTTGCACTCCAGAAGGAATTTCTTTACAAAATAGGTTGTTAAAAATTGGAACAGGCTGCCCTCGGAGGTGGTGAAGTCACCATCCCTGGAGGGGTTCAAGGAACAGCTGGAAGTGACACTGAATGCTCTGGTCTGGGTAACAAGGTGGTCAAAGGTTGGGCTCAATAATCTTTGAGGTCGTTCCCAACCTGTATGATTCTGTGAAAACAAGGATTCACCTCATATTTTCTCCCCTTTATTAGCCATTAGCAAGGTCCCATAAGAAAAGTAAGATCAGGGAAAACATTTATCTTTAATAATTCCACTTTCCACACATTTTCACCCCAAAGGACTCCTTGAACTTGTTGCCATTTGCCTCAAATGTGCTTTTCTTCCTAGTTCACATTCTGGAACAGAGCAGCAGTTGTTTCATATTCCCAGTCCTTGAGTCCTCCAGGGTTTTGCAGGCTGTGCAGATGTCCGGAGTCCCTCTGGAGAGGTTTGTCACTGTCCAGCCTCGGCAGCTGCGTGTCCCAGAGGTCCTCACGCCTCAGAAATTCTCATGCAGTGACTTCTTCCCAAGCTCCGGCATGAGTGGGGATCAACTGGTGCTCCCCAGTGGCGGCTGATCAGCTGGTAAATGGAGATTTGCTCCAGGAGAAATGCGCACCAACCCCAAGGTGATGCTGCAGGATGTGTTTGAGTCCCGAGTGATCCAGGCTGGACAGTGAGATTTGGGAATGGTGATTTATAAAAGAGCTTGAAGAAGTGAAGCAGAAAAGAGTCAAGGGAATAAAGGGGTTTTTTATGTTTTTCTGGTTTATTGAGGAAAAAGGCTGAGGAGATCACACCCTCAGAGTGCCCATCTCTGATTTTCTCTGTCGTTATCACTCCTATCTGCTCCAACAACTCCTTCACCCCTCCAACAGTTTCTGCTAGACCCCAAGGAGACAAAAGACATTCTATCAATGTCTTCTCTCAGGTAAAGCTGCAGATGACAGGTACAGCTCCCAAAGAAGGGAATTCTTAAAGGCACTCCTTGTTCAAAGACTGTGGGTTTTACTTTATTTGGGGATGGGCTTTGAGGAAGCTCATCTAGAAGAAGGTGTCCCTGCTCATGGAATGAGACGATCTTTAAGGTCCCTTCCAATCCAAACTATTCTGTGATTCTATAATTTGTTTGGATTCTTTTTGCTCTCCAATGAGTGATTTTGTTTGATTAAAAACAAACTGCATCCCCAATATACATCTGTACATTTTAGTTATCACCATATGACATTGCTCTGCTCCTAGGTTCTGTGTAATGAACTTTATAACATTCCCAAAGTATTTGCCATGTGCTGGTTAACTGCCACACTTAACCAGGAAAAGAGGACTTGGGAAAGGGTGAGAGAATGGACACATTCATACCTGAAAAAGTTATTTGAAAATAAGTTTCAATGGCTATTCAGGTTTTTGAGCAGACAACTCACTCTACACTCACTCTACTCTAAATGCCACAGTTGAACACAATGAAATTGAAATTAATTTTCAGCATCAAAGAAACACTGCTATAAATCCTACTGTGGACTCAAAGGTACCCATGCCGGCTGTCTGGGGAGCAGGGATGCTGGGAGGGCTTTCCAGATGTCAAAAGGCCAGCCCTGGGAGAAGGACTTGGGCGTGCTGGTGAGAAGCTGGGTGTGCCCTGGCCCTGAAACCAGGATCAGATGCTGGGCTGATCCCCCAGCGTGGGCAGCAGGGGAGGGGGGGATTCTGCCCCTCTGCCCCACTCAGGTGAGACCCCACCTGGGGTTCCCAGCACGGGAAAGACATGGATTGGAGTGAGTCCAGAGGAGGCCACCAAAATGACCAGAGGATGGGGCACCTCTTCTAAGAGGAAAGGTTGAGGGAGTAGGGATTGTTCAGCCTGGAAGAGGGAAGGCTTTGGGGTGACATAATTGTGGCCTTCCAGTGCCTAAAAGGAGCCAACAGGAAAGTTGGAGAAACACCATTTACAAGGGCCTGAAGTGAGAGGACAAGGTTTCACACTGACAGAGAGCAGGGTTAGAATGGATACTGGGGAGGAATTGTTCCCTGTGAGGGTGGTGAGGCCCTGGTACAGTTGCCCAGAGAAGCTGTGGCTGCCCCTGGATCCCTGAAAGTGTCCAAGGCCAGGCTGGACAGGGCTTGGAGCAGCCTGGGATAGTGGGAGGCGTCCCTGCCCATGGCAGGGGATTGGAATGAGATGGTTTTCAAGGTCCCTTCCACCCCAACCCATTCCATTATTCTATGGTTCTATGAACTCATGTGGTATCATCAACAACCCATGAAATAAGTTTGCTGTCCTTGTAGGATGGTCCAGGTTTGGCCTTTGCTGCTTTACCCTGGATTTGGAGTAGGGTTTATTTCTCTTAAGGTCAACAAAAAGTGCTTCTCTCTAGAGCACGAAACAAAGTTCAGTTTCTTTCCTGGAGCAGAATTTCCCTCTCCACATGCACCTCAGGAGCAGCTCAATCAACACAGCGACCAACTCTGCTTGGCAAAGGTAAATCTCCCCCACCAGTGCATCGCTGCTGTCTGAGGGTGGCCTGACAAATCCATAGACATGACATAAGGAAAGATTTAGGAGAGGTTTGGGAGCATAATAAATGAATCCCCCATCGAGTCGACTCTACGTTCCTTGGATCTAGCAAGCAATCACAATAAGCCCTTTGGATTACTTGAGACAAATGCCTGTCTGCACAACAAATCACCGCAGATTGCTTATGACAGCCAAATGAGACATCCTTTCAGAACATCACCAGCAACTCTCACAGCTCTGGAGCACATTATACAGCAGGAGTTAAGGAATCTTAAAAAACCGCATCACCTCTTTTGGGTCTTCTTTCATGGGATAAAGACAAGTGACTTCTAACCTGCTCTTCCAGGGCAGTTTGGCCAAATTGTTAGCTACAAGGCATTAGAGCTTTTGTATTGTCTTTGACATTCCAGGTTACTAAAGGATTATATCCATAGACTGTGGTAATCCCTGAATATTTAGAAAATACACACACAGCTCTCCAAACACCAGACATCTGCCCCATGGTGCTGCACATCTGCCATTCCTGTGGATTTTTGAACAATTTCCTTTGATGAGCAGGTTTATTCCAATGGAAATCGACAAATGAGAACGGCTCCCGTTCCCCCTCCACGTCTGTGCCGAGTCTGCAGTTTTGTAGCTTAACATTTTTATCCAAGACAAAACATGCAGTCAGGCTCTTTGGGCATCACACAAACACACATAAATGTTGAAAGATAAATAGGTTGGATGCACACGTGCACACACACACACTCACTGAAATCTCTGCTAAAAATCTGCCTCTGAAACGAATACGTATTTTTAAAATTAACATTTTTTAGAGACACTAACTGCATCTTGAGAGCAGAGAACACATTATTTTGTAGGCGTTTTCAGCAGCACAATACCAACCCCTATTTTTAACTATTGACTAATTACCAGTAGATCTTAATTACATGGTGTGTGGAGGCACTAATAAGTTTACAAATCTGCCAACAACACTAAACACATATGTCTTTGCAAGCATTAGCCTCTCTCGCTTATTTTTAAAAACCTTTTCTCTTTTTCCCCCCTCCAATTTGGCAGCAGAAGATCCTGGAAAAGGCTGTAATTGTGGCTGATTAGAAGGCGAGCATCTAAACACCCATCCCTATGGAGAAAAGAATGGCTCAAAGCACAAGGAGGAATGAAAAGAGAAGCCAGCAGAGCCTGGAGAATTTGGGTTTTCAGCAGGGTGAGAGAAGGGTTGCCTTTGGAGGTGTTAATTTTTATCTTCTCTACAAGGAGCATGGAGCCGTGTGCAGGTTTATTGATTAACTTTGTTTAGGGAAGAGTGGCTTGGAGCACTTGGTCTATGGAAGGTGTCCCTGCCCATGGCGGGGGGTTGGAATGAGATGATCTTCAAAGTTTGTTCCAACCAAACCATTTTGTGATTCTGTGACACAATCTCTGAGAAGAAGGATGGTGTTATTTTATGCATTTAGGTTTAATTTATGCAAAAAGTAACTCAACAGGAGCTGCCCCTGTGTTCTGCTTTGCTGGATAATGGCACAACGCAGCCAAATCCATCCCAGGGGGATTTTCTGACAGGGTTTGTCCCTCTTGTTCAAGAATTTTGACAAAGTTTTTGCATTCTCAGCTTCTCAGAGACGTTTTACACCACAGCTGGACCCTCCCATCTACCAAAATACCTTCCAGACCAGACCCCACAAAGCTGCCCACTCCTGCAGGCTCTTCCAACAGCCCTGAGTGGAGCTAGGCTTGAGCCTTGGGGATACTCCTCTTGTGCAGGGTCTGTCACAGGGGGCAGGGGGCTGTAGGTCTGCAATGCTCCTGTTAAATACACATTTGGGTGAGATTTGCCCAGTGCCAGGGAGAGGATTCATGGAGATCCAGGAGGCAAAGAGGTCGCTGCAGTCAATGGATCCTCTGGAAGCCACAGACTTTCATAAATTCCTTCAAAACTTGGTCAAGAGGGAATGGCTTTAAACTGCCAGAGGGCAGGGTTAGATGGGATATTGGGAAGAAATTCTTCCCTGGGAGGGTGGTGAGGCCCTGGCACAGGGTGCCCAGAGGAGCTGGGGCTGCTCCTGGATCCCTGGAAGTGTCCAAGGCCAGGCTGGACGGGGCTTGGAGCAAGCTGGGATAGTAGGAGGTGTCCCTGCCCACGGCACAGGGTGGAACGGGATGATCTTTATGTTCCCCTCCAATCCAAACCATTCTGGGATTTTATGGCTGAACTCAAGTGCTGTCAACTATAGAACTGCACATCTAAAAGTCTGATGGCAAAGACTTCCACGTGCTCTTCCATCAGTCGCGTTTCTGACAAAAAGGAGCATCACCCTGCGATCACCCTCAGCAGAAGCCTCTGCACATCCAACAGCACTTAGTCCAAGAGGTGATCACTTGTGGAAGGTTTGATGTTGCTTTAGAAGATATATAGAGGCTATTAATAATATCAAAGAGCTATTGGAAAAAATAAATTATAGTGGAATTGTATGGACTGATTTTTAATATAAATAAATCCAGTAGTTTGACAAGAGGGAAAATTTATCTTTTCTTTCCAAGTGCAAGTATAACCAAAGGGTGAAGAATATCCATTTTCTTGCAATAAATGCTGGGGACACTTTTAGTCTGTGTCCATGCTGCTGCTGATCTCTTGAATGATCTGCCATGGAATCACTGGATAAACTTGAGTTTTATGACTTCGTAAACGAGAGCAGGTGTCTCCTTTGCACATTCATATTTCTAAATGCAGGAGGGTATTTCTGTCTGGGATGATTCAGTGTTTATATTTACACGGTGGAGGAGAGGAGATTATTGTCATTTGCATTGATGAAGGAGGTAGTTGTCACCTTCCAGATTTTCCATATTGAATCTTTGTTAGCAAATAACATGTCTTGAGTAAAATGAGAGCAGGAGATAATTTAAATGGGCGCCACACTTAGCCCCGGCAATGAAATTACAAAAGTGAATCAACATGAAAGCAGAATCATTTTTTTTCTCAACAATTTAGGTAATTATGGACAAGGCAGGCATTAGTTTTCCCTGCAAAGAAACAGAACCAGGTACTCTGGTGTCTTAGGGCGAAACTTCAGTTCCTTAATTAACAGATTCAGAAATATTGTATGCGCTGGCAGATGGAAGAAATGATAAGAGCACTTGGCAAAGCTGGAAATGCTGGTGATTGCACATATCAGAAAGCACAGAGTGTGCCTGAACCAGGACTTCAGAATAGCCAGACTTAATTCCGAGATGTTGTCTGAAACAGCCATGTGATAATTTTTGCCATAGAGATGAGAGACTTCCAGCATCCATTTCAAGCTGGGCAAATCTCATCAGTCCCCTGAGTTATTAAATGACCTGTGCAAAGCCAAATAAATTAAAAGCATTTAAAAACAGAGAAGGGGAATTGGTGATGCTTTTAATATGGTGGGAAAATAAAAGGAAGAAAGAGAGTGTTTGTTATCCTACAAAAAAGAGTTTTGCTCCATTATGGAATAAATAGTGTTTATGCCCCACCTCCTTACACTTAATGCCAAGTGGCAAAGGCAGGTGAATGGATTTCCCCAAAACAGGTAAAAATTCTATGTTGTTGCCTGAAACTGGAGCCTATTCCTGCCAAGAGAAGCTGATCTAGGAGAGGACAAAGTCATGAGATGGGAAGATCCCTGGCAGGGGACTGGAATCAGGTGATTTTTAAGGTCCCTTCCAACCCAAACCATTCTGGGAATCTACGTTCCCACTCGGGACTAAAGTGGTACAAAGGGTGGTTGAAGTGGAGCCAAGGCAGGGGAAGAAGATTTACTGAGTGCAAAAGGACACGAAAATCAGAATCCTGTGTGGTTCATGGGGAGAAGAGAAGGGCTGGAAAGGTGTCACCAACATAGAATTAAAGAATATCCAGAGATGGAAGGGACTCACAAGGTTCATCAAAATCCAGCTCCTGGCCCTGCACAGGACAAGTCCAAGGTTCACACCATAAACAATAGGAATAAAATGGAAATGGAAATTCAGTCCTCAGGATGAAAAAGGAGAGAAAAGCAAGGAGACCTGGTGTGGACAGAGCTTTAGGAAAATGGGCCATAGAGGATCTCAGATCAGCAGGGAATCAGGGGAAAGTGATTTCTCTGCAGTACCTTGTCTAGAGGAAGGACCAAGGAAAGAAGCAGACACAGCAAGGTGTAGCAGCCCACATTGGAAAGAGGTAATGCTTGGGCTGATGCTTCAGCCAGAGGGAGATGGAAGAAGCTGCAGTCCCCAGTCACCATTTCCTTGACTTTTTTTCCAGGGGGAAACCCAGGTATGTTCAGATTTATGCACCATCCTGTCTTTATTTGGTTTGATACAAAAGGTCATGCATTTAATTAACAATTCTGTAGTGACAGTGTTAAATACAAGAAAATATTTTGTTACATTCATAGGTTTGGGGGAGGTTTACAGCATCATGAGACCCCACTTGGGGTGCTGCTTCTACTTCCAGGGCCTCCGACATCAGAAGGACATGGATCTTTTGGACTGAGTCCAGAGGATGCCACGGAGATGCCCCAAGGGCTGAAGTCACTCTGCTCTGGAGCCAGGCTGGGAGAGCTGGGGGTGTTCACCTGCAGAAGAGAAGGCTCCAGGGAGACCTCAGAGCCCCTTCCAGGGCCTAAAGGGGCGCCAGGAGAGCTGGAGAGGGACTTGGGACAAGGGATGGAGGGACAGGACACAGGGAATGGCTTCCCACTGCCAGAGGGCAGGGTTAGATGGGATATTGGGAAGGAATTGTGCCCTGTGAGGGTGGTGAGGCCCTGGCACAGGTTGCCCAGAGAAGCTGTTCCTGGATCCCTGGAAGTGTCCCAGGCCAGGCTGGATGGGGCGTGGAGCAACCTGGGCTAGTGGAAGGTGTGCCTGCCCATGGCAGGCGGTGGAATGGGATGAAGTTTTAGGTCCCTTTCCATCCGAACCATTCTGTGATTAAATGATTATCAGTTATAAAAAAATAAGCATCAGGGACTGTGGGAAGGGGAATAATTTTACAGGGAATATACCTTACCTTAGTTAAGGTGTGAAATCCAGCTCCACTTCCTCCCACCGTCCATGGCTCTACATTGGCTTTTCCAGTGACCCAGAAGAACAGAAAAACTGGGTGTTACCCACACTTCCCATTGGCACAGGGGCCAACCTTCACCCTGTTTGGAAGGGGAGGCATTGCCTGATAAGTTTATTTTTCACTGAGCTCTGAAGAGCAGCATGGCACACTGACAACAGCAGCCAGCTACTCTATGAGATACATCCCTGCCCTTCAGAGCCAATTAAATCACTGGAGTCCCATGGGGGGAAGAAGGAAATGCTGTGTAGTCATTTTTCCTAAATCCCAGCTTGGAAAAGCACTGAGCAAGTCCATCAAACTGGAGGCCTGAGCTGTTCATGCTCTTCCAAGGGGAGAAACACAGTTCCCTGCACTGCTCACCACCTTCTTTGGCTGATGAAGCCACGTTGATCCTTCCTACTGGGTAACCAGTTCCTCGAGGAGCAGGACTGAGGGGATTATCCCGTGTTTGGTTTAATGGGAAAGCTCCAAGTACTCCCAGAAAACGCAGGCAGGATGGAAATCTTGCAGTCACCCTCTCCTGCCCAGCCCCACTCCCCAGGTGGCCGAAGGACCAGGCATCCAATGTCACTGGTTCAGCTGATGGCATCAAAAGGGTGTCCCACAAAGGCATTTTTGGGGAAGCAGAGAGAGCAGACAGGTTCCCTTTGATGCACAGTAATAAATGAAAACAGTTGCAGCTCTCAGGAGATTAAAGGGAGCCTGAGGAGAGCTGAATAAACCCTGTCACCGCAGGTAAGATCTAGATAACAGGAACAATGAAGTTCGCTAATGCACATGTGTCAAGACCATACTAATTCTCAAATTTGTCAGGAGGTGCAAAGTGATTTAAATGTAACATTTCTGTCCAACAGACACAAGTTTGGGATTCATTTAATTTCATATTTAGCGGGGAATTGGGATTCGGTTTTTATCATGTAACATCTGAGGACCTGAACATGTTTCAGGGACTTGTAAAGAACTGGGCGTGGAAGTGAAGCACCTGGTCCAGCTGTGAGAACAAACCATGTTCAGTTGTTTGAAGTCCAGGCTGGATGAGGCTCTGAACAACCTGGTCTAGTGGGAGATTCCCGACTCATGGCAGAGAGTGAATCCAGATGGTCTTTAAGGTCCCTTCCAACCCAAAACATTTTGTGATTCCATGATTTTATGATCAGTAAGGCCTAACACTATTGACAGTCACTGATAACACTTACCAGTCAACTGCATTGCTAAAACGAAAACTCAAAAATGAAGCCCTCATATAGAAGAGAAGGGATGAAACTGGAAAGGTTCACCAAACATTGCTCATGCTCTCTTAGAGGTAGTTATTATGATGGCTGTGAACTGGCTTTTCAATACAGAACATTTGGGACCTTCTGCAACTTTCCTATGGAGCCCAGTGCCACAAAGTGGTGGGTGAGAGCTGGACATGCCCTGGCTGTGGGCTCTCACAGCCCAGAAACTCCCCATGCCCTGGGGACATCCCCCAGCGTGGGCAGCAGACGACGGGGGGATTCTGCCCCTCTGTCCTGCTCAGGTGAGACCCCACCTGCAGAGCTGCCTCCAGCCCTGGGCTCCAGCAGCAGGACATGGAGCTGAGGGAGAGAGTCCAGAGGAAGCCACGGAACTGCTCCAAGGGCTGAAGCCCCTCTGCTCTGGGGCCAGGCTGGGAGAGCTGGGGGTGTTCACCTGGAGAAGGGTCCAGGGAGAATTTACTGCAGCCCTTTAGTACTTGAAGGGGGCCTAGAAGAAAGATGGGGACAAAAGGGACAAGGAGCGATGGCTTTAAACTGAAGAAGGGTCAGTTTAGATTAGATACAAGAAATGAGCTTTTTTACAATGACAATGGGGAGGCCCTGGCACAGGTTGCCCACAGGAGCTCTGGCTGCCCCTGGATCCCTGGAAGTGTTCCAGGCCAGGCTGGACGGGGCTTGGAGCAACCTGGGATAGTGGGAGGTGTCCCTGCCCATGGCAGAAGGTTGGAACTGGATGAGCTTTAAGAAATCACTTCCAACCCAAACCATTCCATGATTCCACAATTCTATGACAGTGCTGCCAGCAGGAGATATGTGGCAGCAAAAGCAGCATCCTGTTGATCTTTTCCTGGTATATACAATATATATAATATATATAATATATATATTAATCAAAAAGATTAATAGAAAATAACTAAATTATTCAACAGAAGGACTGGCCTAAGTGAGACTGCTAAGTCAAGCTCACACAATAACTCCTAAGTTTACCAACACATCCAACTTTTCATCCTGCGGAGACATGAAAGTTGTGGCAAGGGAAGCTGGAGCTTTTTCTGCCTCATGCATGAATAACAAAGCCACCTGCTATATTCCAGCGGTGGATGCTTTATTGTTGGTGATGATGCATGAGGCAGAAATAATGCAGTTTGATTTTTAGAGACAATACCAAGTTGAGCTTGCGAGGCTGTCAGCCCACACTCGTTTGACTTGGGAACTGAGCAAACAACATGGAAGTAATTGATGGAAACTAATGACACAATAAGATGTCATTTTTTTCTGACCTACTTTGCTTAAAGTAAATCCCCATTAATTGTAATTATCTGTACTTCACGTACACCAAACACTCAGCTGGATCCATCCCCCAGTTATTTAAATGAGGTAGTTCCAGATTTACACAACTCTGATTCTGGCTTACATACTTCTCTATATTTAGTGTTTGTTCCTCTGATCTGAATAAATGCCTGGAAGATGGAACACCACACAGCTCAATTAGGGTATTGATCAGGATGAAAAAAGTCTTTAACCAAGCAGCCCAAGGAGGTTGTGATCCCGCGCCGGGGTGCTGCTGGAGCACCGAACACGCCTCCCCTTCCCAGTGCCTCCCTGGTGCTCCTGGAGAACAGAAGGAACATGAAACGCAAGGCACAGACAGATCAGCTCTGAGTGCTTCCAGGGAAAAACCCTGGCTAAACATGTTTTGTAAATACTTGCAGATCTCAGGGTCACCCAGAGTTTACCCAGACCTCCGGACACAAGCGCCTCCAGCGTGATGGAAGCGTGGGATGCTGCTGAGTGCCGAGAAAAGCTTTCTCCTCTCAAAAATATGAGTTGAGAGATCTCAACATGGGTGTGATTGACACAACTTCCAAAAAATCCCTAAAAATACAGAGTGTTGGCTAATAAAAGAAACAGGCTCTGAGTAATGACTTCTGGCTCTCTGTGAGGGCCAGGACTACAAAGGAACGGGCGCTCTTGTGGACTGAAGGGGCAAAGCATCACCCCCATGTCCTTGGCCAAAGCAACCCCACGGCAGCGGCTGTGGGAAACAGGGAATCAGGGGGTTGTGGGGAGATCGGGACATCAAACATCTCTGCTGTGCGCTAAGTGAGGGAGCAGGATCTGGAGAACATCATGGGATAATCAGGAATTAAGATGTAAGTGGTGGAGATATCACTTCTGGCCACCCACGGAGTCATGTAGCCATGACTCATCCCCTGGTGCAGGAAGGAACGTAGTGTACCATGCATCAAAACGGACAGGATCTTTCCAAGGGGAGATGATCTGGGATGGAAGACCTTTAAAGGGCTTTCATCCCAGCTGTTTATCGCTCCACACTGGCATGCCTTTTCCTGGATAAAATCAGGAAGTTATGTGTTAAATGAGTTACTTTTTTATTTCAGTCTCCGATACTCCTACTGGAAAGATCTTCCGATTTCCAGGCTAAAAATATTCATGGCCAGTTCCTACTCATTTACTTTTCCACCGTTGCCCTTCAGTGTCCCAACACCTTTCCCTCTGCTCGCATTTACTTTCCAGGATGTATTTATAGACAGGAAAACATATTCCTTCTCCAGCCTCATTTTTTAGCTGAACTAAACAAGCCAAAATTCTTTCAGTCCACAGGAGAAAAGACAGATTGTCCTGAGCTCTGATCAACACCTGGCTCTTCCCTGCAGCTGGAATTTGCCCTTCTTGGGCACAGGTGGCAACTGCACCGAGGAGTTTGGGGGCAGTGCCAGCAGGGTATTGTCATCGTGTCATCCCTTGCCCAAGCAGCTGCTTCTCTCACTCCACGTGCCAACGCTGAAATCTGTAACTGCTGCCTTCTCCCACCCAAATGTCTCATCAAACAAGTTTGGGTGGGTTTTGTATCAAAGCAGATGACTCGTCTGCCCCCTTATTCGTTCACCTACACTTCTATTTAAGTAATAAAACCAAATAGTTTGTTTACTTCTCTGTTGTTTTGGGCTTGGGGTTTTTTTTTATATCTTTCTAATCATATGTAGCAAATGTGCTACACAGAAAAGTTTGAAGGAATGAGGGATGCTTCCATTTATATCTCCTCGTACTGCCAATCAGAAGTCGAAGCTTAATCTGGGTGCTTCTCACCCAAAAATATGGGTCCCAGAGTCCTTATTTCTTAGTGCTGTGAGAATTAACATCCATATTTAGGTTCGAAAGTATCCATCAGGAGAGGGATTTGATGTAATATATATATATTTATACATGTCTTATGCACATAAAGTAATTTTTGTGGAGGGCTGATTTTGCTCTTATTTATTTCCATGTTCTTGCAATAGTTGAAGTTGGCAGAAAATAAGGAAATATCTGCAGCATTTAAATTCATTATGACAAGGATCTGTGGGATCCTGTTGCCTCTGATCCCACTATATAATATTATAAATAATACCAGTTGTCTCCCTTTGGAGAACGTTGTGCCAGAGTTTCACTCCAGGTGAAATTTGCCCACATCGAGGTGTGCATCAGGTGCATCCACGTGGATCATGCCCAAAGCTTTGCTATCTGCTCCCTTTCTTCTGTTTCTCTGCTAGAGGAGGATCCAACCATTTCAAAACCAGCAGCATTTTTCAGATTTCACAAACCTCTTCTGTTCTTTTGACATCATCCAGAAACACCAAATACACCCTTCCCAGACAGCTCGTTTAACATATGAAAGTCCTCCCACTTTTTCTTCAAGATTAAATTAATTTTTCCTCCCTGCAAAAGCATTTTATCTGCACTTCTCTACATTTTTGGAGTTGTTTCTTTTTTTCTCCATGTTGAAATTTAGACTCTGCAAAGCAGCAACTTTTGCAGCCAGTTCTGGAGTCCTGACACTCTCAGCCCTGATATTTTGACACAGTTTAAAGGAAAATAAAAAAGGGAGAAAGGGTAGAATTCAAACTCCCACAGAAGGAGGCAGAAGCAGCAGCTGGAGAAGGAGCATCTGGAAAGAGTCTTCTTATTGAATGAGGGAAAAAAAAACCACATGGAAGAGAGATTGTAACCTACAGAGGACAGCACAAGACAGCTCAGAAAAGATGGATATGATGAATGAACAGACATGCAACATGGAATTGGGGGGAAAGGACCCGGAATTTGGCTTTCCCACTTTGCCAGTGGGTCCTTTGGTGAAACAGCCACCTGGGGTGCAGCTCAGCTCCAGGCAGATCCCAAAAACAGAGCTGGGAGCTGCTTCCTCAGCCTGCCAGAGGTTTCTCCAGCACAGAGCTGAGCCCTTGGAGAGTCTGCCTGACTCTGTAAGTGCAGAGTGGGAAAAGCAGTGTTCCCCAAAAGTGGGTAAGGGAATGACAAAGAGCAGAGGAGGGGATGTAGAATCCCTGTGTTAGAAGGAGAAGGACAGGAAGACACCGAGGTGGAGGATTTGAGAAGGCAACAAGATGGTGTGAGGTCGGGATGCCAACGTGTGCTTGAAGAGTACTGTTATCAACAGAGAAGGAATCCTAGAAAGGTTTGGGTTGGAAGGGGCCTTAAAACTCATCCAGTTCTTCTTCCATGGCACCTTCCACTATCCCAGGTTGCTCCAAGCCCCATCCAACCTGGCTTTGAACTTTTCCATGGATGGGGAAGCCACAGCTCCACCATCCTCTGAGTACAGGAGGGGGACCTGTGGGATGGGGTGGGACAGGAGCCTCTTTTCCCCAGCACAACCACAGCAAGGGAAAAGGCAAAAAGAAATCCAGAGGAGGTCCCGAATCTGCCAGGGACCAGGGAGCTGCTGGAGGTGGGAAGGTGGAAAGCAGCCTGGCTGAGGGTGAACTGAGTGATGATCCTGGGATTTGAGAATGAGCAGGTAACAGGGACAGGGCAGTTGACACTGGACTGGGGAGCTGATTTGGGACCGGAATGGGGTCAGCACAAGGAGGTCCAGCTGAGGCTTGTCTGGGAAATGGTAGCATCAGCACTTGGGGCTTGGGGGAAAAAGCACAATGGAACTTTTTGAGTGTCCAGAGGAGGGCCAGGCAGATGGTGAAGGGTCTCAGAGGCAGATGGTGAAGGGTCTCCATATGAGGGGCAAATGATGTCACTGGGTTTGTTCAGCTGGAGGAGACTGAGGTCAGACCTCACTGAGGCTGCAGCTCCTCCTGAGGGGCAGCTCCAATCTCTGCTCCCTGTGACCAGGGCCAGGACCCAGGGAACAGCTGGAGCCGTGTCAAGGGATGGTTAAGTTGGGTATCAGGAACAGGTTCTTCCCTCAGAGGGTGCTGGGGCACTGAACAGGCTCCCCAGGGA
This sequence comes from Callaeas wilsoni, assembly GCA_013398955.1. Lineage (NCBI taxonomy): Eukaryota > Metazoa > Chordata > Aves > Passeriformes > Callaeidae > Callaeas > Callaeas wilsoni. The sequence goes on along the minus strand of VWPU01012777.1, from coordinate 1,407 downwards.
ATGGGCACAGCCCCAAGGCTGCCAGAGCTCCAGGAGTGTTTGGAGAGCGCTCTCAGAACAGGGTGGGATTGTTGGGGTGTCCCGTGCAAGGCCAGGGGTTGGGCTTGTCTGTCCTTTTCAAATCAGAATATTCTATGATTCAGTGTAGATTTTGTGATTTAAAGATGATTAAAGAGACAGAACACCTCTCCTATGAGGAAAGGCTGAGAGAACTGGCATTGTTCAGCCTGGAGAAGAGAACCCTGGGGAGATCTTAGTGTCTAGGTCTTACGTGGCTGGAGGGGAGGCTCAGGAGGAATTTCTTCACAGAAAGGGTGATTAGACATTAGAACAGGCTTCCCAGTAAGGTCATGGAGGTGTTCCAGGGAACAACTGGACGTGGAACTCGGTGCTCTGGTCTGGTTGACAAGGTGGTGTTTGGTCATAGCTTGGACTCAATGATTCCAGAACTGTTTTTCAACCTAGATGACTTTGTGATTCTGTGAAATGATCTCAAGTTGTATCATGGGAGGTGTAGATTGGATATTCAGAAAAAAGTTCTTAGTGGAAAGAGTGGTCAGGCAATGGAACAGCTTGCCCAAGGCAATCTGATGGTGGAACCTCCATCCCTGGAGGTTTTCAAAACATGTGTAGATGCAGAACTTGTAATACAATTTAGGGGTGATCATGGCAATGCTGGGTTAACAGCTGAGCTCAATGATGCCAGAGGTCGTTTCCACCCTAATTCTGTGATTCTCTAAAGGGGCTCCAAGAAAGCTGGAGACGGACTTTGGACAAGGGCATGGAGTGACAGGACAAGGGGGAATGGTTTTACGTTGAAAGAGGGCAAGACTAGATGGGATTTTAGGAAGAAATTCTTTCCTGTGAGGGTGTTCAGACCTGTGAGGGCATAGGTTGTCCAGAGAACCACAGAATAAGCTGAGTTGGAAGGAACCCGCAAGGATCATCCAGTCCATCTCCTGGCCCTGCACAGGAGCATGCCCAGCAATCCCACCCCGTGCCTGAGGGCATTGTTCAAGTGCTTCTTGAGCTGTCAGGTTTGGTGCTTGCCCATTCTCTGGGGAGCCCGCTCAGTGCCCAACCACCCTCTGCGATTAGAACCTTTCCCAATATCCAACCTAACCCTCCCCTGACACAACTCCAGGCCATTCCCTTGGGTCCTGTCCCGGGTCACCACAGAGCAGAGCCCAGCGCCTGCCCCTCCTCTTCTCCTCACGAGGAAGTTGCGGATCGCGGTGAGGTCCCCCCTCAGCCTCCCCTTCTCCAGGCCTCGTCCCTGAGAGTTCCCCAAGCCAGATCGGACGGGGCTCGGAGCATCCCGCTCCGGCGAACGGTGTCCCTACCCGCGGCAGGGCGTGTGGAAGGCGCCGCTGCCTCCCGTCCGCGCCGGCCCCGCCGCGCTCCCGC
>VWPU01012775.1:28703-42946 GCA_013398955.1 Callaeas wilsoni | reverse complement strand
GCGCCCTCAGCGCCCTCAGCGGCGGGGCCGGCCCGGCCCGGGGCGCGGCGTGAGGGGGCTGGCACACAGCACTTCCCCAGCTAAATGGTTTTGTTAAGCCCGTAAAAAATCAATCTGTGTCCTTACCTCGAGGCCCACCGAAGTTCGTGTGTGAGGGCCGACGTGCCGCCCGCCACCCCGTTGGGTTTTCCCCATACAGCGGTAAAGTTTCACCACACAAATTGTTTTCCCGTAGCAGTTACCAAGAAAAATATGTTTATTATCAAGTCCTTAACAGAACAGAATATGTATGTCCTTCACCTGGGGGCCGCCAGGGCTCGTGTTGGAGAGCTGACGTCTCCCCCACACTCTGGGCTATTTTTTTGCTGTGCAGTGCCAGAACTCACCAAAAAAATGGTTTCTTCCACAGCAATTACCAAAAAATATCTTTATTAAGTTCTTATGTGTGTTCTTAACACCGAGGCTGTTGGAGTCCGTGAGGGTCGACATCCTGGCCCCCATCTCCCCAGCTGTATCTTCCCAATGAAATGCCAAAAATCACTCAAATTGTTTCCTCTTAGCAGTTTTCAATAAAAATCTCTTTATTTAAAAGTACAAACTACGTGTGTCCTTAACACCCAGGGTCCATGTGTGAGAGTCAACGTTTCCCCCCCACCCCAGCTGCCTTTTCCCCTTCAGTGCCAGAATTCACCATTCAAATTGGTTTTTTTTTCTAGTAGCAGTTACCAAAAAAAGATCTTTATTAAGTCACTGTATGGCCTGACCGCTAACCTTGACGCGTGCTTTTAATTTAACAGGTTTCAGTGACAACAACACAGGGAAAAAGCCATCAAGGAGAAGCTTCCCACCCACACGATCCTTAGAGGATTTGTTCCACATTTTCCATTTCAGCAGCAGTCCCACGGCAGGTTTGCTTCACAATCAAATCCCCGTTTCTAACGCATATACACAGACTCTGATCTCAATAGTGGTGGTGCACAATACGTGAAAATATCCCCTCTGGTTCTTTCCCATCTCCCAGGGCAGCCAGGAATCCTTCCTGTCGCCTCCTCTGGGCTAAAGCAGCCAGGGACTTGAACGTCTTTGGCTCATAAATGGCCAAGTCAGCCAGAACTTTCCTGTTCAGCTCCACCTGGGACTAAAGGCAAGAAGAATTGTTGGTTAAAGACTGTGATTTTTAGGAAAAACACGGCAATGCTTAATCACTCTTTATTAAATATAATGAACACTCTCTACTGTTTATATAAACACTCTTCATTAAGTATCATTAGACACTCTTAAGGCTTAAGACCTGAGGTCTTAAGGCAGATTAACTTTTTTCTGCCCTGTGCAATTTGGAGCTGTTAAAGACTGCCAGACACTCCCTGGCCATGGATGTCTCATTAAGCCACTATGTAAAAATTGTTTACTGACTTTCTCTAAGATTTTCTGGTAGAAACCAACAACTGAAAAAGAATCTCTTATTTTGCTCAAGGCCACGTGTTCCAGGTTAATCCATGGCATTTGTTTCAGCTCACAAGCAAATTAAGACAGAATCACCAAATTGAAACAAATTCCCAGCATGTCGTAAGAACAAGGGACAATGGCACGAGGTCTCTGCATTCCCCATGCTCAACAAATCACAAAGGTAGCGAAAAGAATAAGAATTTCTTGGGTTTTTGGGTTTTTTGCTAATCCAAGCTTTGTATTTTTAAATTTCTCGAAGTAAAAGAAAAAGCAGCTGTCACTGAATGCCCACAAAAAAAGCATTTAAAACGTCCCATCTTTAAGCTACTGCATTAAAGTTCTGGGGACAGAACAAGGGATAGAGCTACAATGTTCACCAGGATAAAAGGGGATAATCCACATAGGGAAGACAAACAAGTTTAGGGCAGAACTCAGTTCCTGAAGTGGACAAAACTGCTTTCACAAGCGGAAGGCCTTTCATCACTCTAATTAATAAGTAATTACCCTCCAAGCCACATCCTTACCTTGAGCAGGTTGCTTATGAAGGCTGGGTACTTCAAACCATGTTCAAGGGAAGCTGCTTCAATCCTTGTGATCCAGAGCTGAAGGTGTAAAAATTAACACATTGCATGATAAAATACTTTAAAAGCAAACCTTTTGCCACGCTGGTCTGCTCACACTTACTAAACACAACATTTTCATAGGATCATGGAATATCCTGAGCTGGGAGGGACCCACGGGAACATGACACAGGAAAATGCTTCCTTAAACTCCTACTTTTCACCCACTGCCTTTGAGGGAAACCCCCCAGCAAGAAAAGCAGCTATTTCACTTCTGCCTAGCTCCCATTTTGATGTTTCCACCCGACATTTTGCTCTTTACCGCTCTGAGGAACCTCTTCTTCTCCTTCCTGGCCTTGGTGGACCTCACAAAAGCCCTGCGGACGCTCCTCACTGCCAGCGCGTAGCAGCGGTTCTTCCTGCCACGAAAATGCTGAAAAAAAAAAACCAGGATGGTCTTATTCAGTTAGATTTAAAGATAAAATAACAAAGCTCATCTGCTTTTCACAGCTCTCCATAACAAGGATCACTGAACCCTTCGCAAGCACCCCCAAGCCTTCAGCTGGCACATAATGAAAATATTCTTTCCGTGTTTTATGGCATGGGAAACCTGAAGCTGAGGGATTGGAGCAGGGTGGAAAAATCTCAGTCCAGCAGAGGCAAAACCAGGCCTCGCTTTGGGCTGTGGTTCTATGGGAAAGGCAACCACAAAATCATGGTCGGTGCTTTCACCCAAGCCTGAATAACACATTTATTGTCATTCCTGAGCTCCCCTCGGTTGTGTCTGTATAAACACAGGGATGGGGCAAGAGCCTCTGATTTGTCAGAGCTGGCCAAATAGAAAAAAAAAAGAAATTTGTTTACTGACATCCATCTAACATGACACAGGAAAAAGTAGCCAGTGCTGCACCAGAATGAACTGGTACTGGGGGCAGCTTAGATTCTACAAAACCAAAATAATCTCACTTCCTTCAAGTTTTTCTATCTCAATAGTACAGCAAGATGTGCTAACAAAGATTCCCTTGAGAAAGATTCTTCCCTAGCCTCGGCACAGTAGCTTAAACTTCACCTGAAATCACATTTCAAAATGCACTTGAGAACAAGGTTAATTTTTTTCCCCAGCTTCTTCGCCCAGTAAAACAAACAAAAACCACTCAAGAAGAAAACACAATCAACCCATCCTCCAGCACGCCGTATTTAATCAAATACAGATCAATTTACAGCACGAGTCAACCGCAGAAGCACGGAACGGTCTGGGTGGAAAAGGACCTTGGAGACCACCCAGTCCCAGCCCCTGCCATGGGACACCCCCTCCACCCCAGGCTGCTCGGGGCACTCCAGGGACCCCGCACGGGGCACGGGCTGTGCCGGGGCCGGCCTGCGGGCAGGGGGATGCGGGGACGGGGCCGAGCAGGGGCCGGGGGTGGCCCGGGGACCCCGCACTCACCCGCGCGTACTTGAGCACCTCCTGCACCCTCCAGAAGCGATCGGAGAGGCGGCTGCGCACCCAGCGCGCCGCGCTCAGCACCACCATGGCTGCGGCTCCGCGCCTTCCGGGGCGGGCACCCCAGCCTGCCCTGCCCGGTCCTTCCCCCGGTCCTTCCTCTGGTCCTTCCCCCGGTCCTTCCCCCGGTCCTTCCCCCGAGCCTTCCTCTGATCCTTCCCCCAAGCCTTCCTGGTCCTTCTCCCGCTGCTTCTTCTGGTCCTTCCCCCGGGCCTTCCCGGTCCTTCCCCCGGTCCTTCCTCCGGTCCTTCCCCCGAGCCTTCCCGGTCCTTCTCCCGCTGCTTCCTCTGATCCTTCCCCCGAGCCATCCCGGTCCTTCCTCCAAGCCTTCCTCTGATCCTTCCCCTGGTCCTTCCCCCGGTCCTTCCTCTGATCCTTCCCCCGAGCCTTCCCGGTCCTTCCCCAGAGCCTTTGATCCTTCCCCTGGCCCTTCCTCTGATCCTTCCTCCGAGCCTTCCCCGTCCTTCCCCTGGTCCTTCCTCTGATCCTTCCTCTGATCCTTCCCCCTAGCCTTCCTCTGATCCTTCCCCCGGTGCTTCCCAGTCCTTCCTGGCCCTTCCTCGGAGCCTTCCCGGTCCTTCCTCCAGCCCTTCCCCCGGTCCTTCCCTCGGTTCTTTCTCTGATCCTTCCTCCGGTCCTTCCCCCGGTCCTTCCTCCAGCCCTTCCTCCAGTTCTTCTCCCGATCCTCCCCTTTCCTTTCCTCCAGTCCTTCCCCTGTCTCCAGCCCCTTTCCCGGCCCTTCCTCCTGTCCTTCCCTGGCCCTTTCTCCTGTCCTTCCCTGGCCCTTTTCCCGGTCCTTCCTCGGCCCTTTTCCCGGTCCTTCCCCAGCCTTTCTGCCTCTCCCGGCTCCTCTCCCGCAGCACATTTCTCCGTGCTGGGCATCCTCTGCCCCAGCCTGAGGACAGCCACGGAATCATGGAATATCCCGAGTTGGAAAGGACCCACAGGGATCATCCAGTCCAACTCCTGACCCTGCCCAGACACCCCAACAATGCCACCCTGTGCATCCCTGGGAGCGTTGTCCAAACCTCCTGGAGCTCTGGCAGATTTGGGAGTGTCACCATTCCCTGGGGAGCCTGTTCAGTGCCCCAGAGCCTTTCCCTGATCTCCAGCCTGAACCTCCCCTGACACAGCTCCAGCTGTTCCCTCAGGTCAGTGGTCACCAGAGACCTACACCCTCTGGGTGAAGAACCTTTACTCGATCCCAGCCCTCTGAAGTGACCACGACGCCCTCAGCACCTGCATGAGGTGTGACCCAAACCAGCCCAAACCCACGGCTGAGCTGGGAGCAGCCACACACACTGTGATGGGGTTGTACCACGGAGCTGCAGCCAAAATTCCCTGTAACAAGGAGCTGGGCTGCTTGGGGTGTCCCTTCCCATAGCTCAGTGAGGGATTTGGAGCAGGCTTTGGGCTGCGTATCCCCAGCAGTGTTCAAACCACCAATGTCGGAAGATTTGGTGTTGTTTTCAGTGACTGGAAGGATTCCACAGCGGATAACAAGTCTTACAGCATCCTATAAGGCTTAGGGTTTGAGAATGGGAGACATAAATTGAAAATTTATGAACTGCAGCAAACCACAAGATGGTGCTGCCAGAAAATTTTTCCTTGGGAGCAGCAGTCCTTGGCGTCAGACCACTGATGGATTTGTCTGGTGCTCTTTAAACATCACCAGTTCCAGCATCTCAAAGCAATGATGCTCCTGTTACAAACTGCTCCATCATCAAGATCTTTCCCACTTCTGGGCAAGCCCTTGGTAAGAATGTGGAAATTTCACAGAATTAGAGAGGAATCTTTCTTCGTATCACTGAGGTTGGTCTGACACAAAGTTCACTTGGTTATTATGAGAATCAGTAGAACGTGTGGGGTTTCTTCCAAATGAAAATAAATGTACAGAACACAATTTTCAGACCTCCCTGAGAAGGTTAAAATGCATTTTCATTATAGCAAAAGAACTTTGGAAAGTCTCACTGGATTTAGCAAAGCTTCTTAGAATTTATGGCACTTTTATGAATACTTAAGTTGTGTTTCACCACACCCCTGTGCCATCACCAGCAGATGGTAAAAGCAGCTGTAGGATTTTTTGTTGCCCAGCACTGAATTCATCTTTCCATGGTTTAAGCCTAAAATTGATTCTTCTTCCTATAGTTTTGGGTTGGGTTCTTTCTGTTTGTGTGACTCATCCTTTTTTCCACTTCAAAGGCATAAATCAAGCTTGAAAAATATTATGTCTTTAAACAGAATTTAAACAGGCAGAGAAAACACTGAGACTCTCAGAGCTCCCTGCCACTTGTCACATTTATGGTTTCCTGCACAGCTTCAGACTTTATTATTAACACTGTCTCTGGCCTGTGCAGCGCTGAAAACAGGATGGATCCAGTAGTTATTTCCCTCGGGATGTCTGGACAGATCTGAGGAGAGATTTCACATTTTGCAGCTTGAGTTGAGGCTGCTGCCCTGCCAACTCCCCTGGGAGCCATCCAGCCCGAGAGTGCAGGGAAGGAACCCGATGGAAATGGACTTGTCACACTCTGCTGTCTGTTTTAGAGGTTGTTTCTCTCTCCATTTTTTAATATCTCCCTCTTATTACTGTGATTGTATCTCGGAGGCTACGCAGGCGTGGAGATGTCACTGAAATTCTTAAATAATATTGATCATATGAGGCAGATGAAATAATTGAGAATTGCTGTGCCTTCACTACGAGAATATCAATATGTTCTGCAAACAGTAACAGATGACTGCAGGGGACAGATGATTTCTGAGGAATACAGTGATTATTATCAATTTCTCTAAGTTTATTTGGGTTTTGTTTTGGGTTTTTGTTGGTTTTTTTTTTTGTAATCTAGAGAGGAATTTTAGATATGAATCACAGGCAGAATAATTAAAGTTGGAGAGGGAGCATCTTGACCTGGGGATGGATGGTTCGAGTGTGGCTCTTGGGTGCTGCGTGTTAAATCCTGTCCGTGGGCAGACAGATGTGGAGGATTGGCCAGCACAGAGAGCAGCTTCGGAGGCTGTTCTGTAAACAGAGCAAAGCTGAGCTGCCACAGAAGGGACGACACTGCTGGGTCTGAGCGGCTGTGCCTGCAGGCAGCTGCGAGCAGTGACACCAGCACTCACTGCTCCCATCTCGGCTGCACGGGGAGGGCGAGGACTCCAGGCAGAGGGGAAACAGCTCCTGTTCTTTATCTGCGCTGCTCACCTCGTCTGGATGAGCCTTGGGCAGGAATATTTGCTTGGGTCCAGGGTGAAGAGCGTGGGAAGGTGATTTGAAGACAAGGAACTGCCTAAGCCTGATATTCTGAACACCTAAGCCTGATATTCTGAGCACCTAAGGCTGAAATTCTGAAAACCTAAGCCTGATATTCTGAACTCCCAGCTGAGCTCGAAGGTGGAGGGGGATACTGAAGCCCACTGAGCAGCCCACCACAGCTACCACAGCAACCCTTTGGGACCTCTTGGGATCGTAATCCTAGGAAAAACAACAAGTTCAGTAGGACTCTGGATTCTAAACCAAAATAAAAGCTACTGCCAAACTCCCAGCAGCCAGATCTACTTTGGGACTGAGGCTGGGAAAGCATCTGAAGGAAGCAAACTGTGCTGAGCAGCTCCTGGGGAAGCAGGGGCCCAAAGAGACCTTTCCTTCCTTGCTCCACGATGATCTCTGGCTAAGGGCTTCTGGCCACGTGTGGAAGAGGCAGAAGAAGCCTTTGCAAATTCCATCCCAGGTCTGTGTTGCCAAAAGCAAGGAAACCCTTTTGGATAAGAGCGGGGGTTGGTGCATCTTCTTGGAGAATGTCTGGCCAGGACCCTGAGGACTTTGGGGCAGAAATCCTCTCAGAAAAGTCTCGGATGATCCCTGGGCTCCCACCGTATGACATGGATGACCAGCTCCTGCCCAGGGAGCCCCGCAGCCCCTGGTGCTGCCTGGCGTGGACCCTGGTGATAGGAACCATGAACTCCCTGGTCTTTCTCCTTAACTTGCTCCTGATGTTTGTTATTTTCACCATTGTGCTGCTTCCTACCATTGTGGTGGTTTACTTTGGCTTCCAGTGCCACTCCCAGGTAAGTGCCTCGCTCCCTTTGGCTGCTGGAAGGCAGGGCCACACCTGAGGGCTCCTCCGAGCCCCAGCTGAGCAGTGGCTGTAAAGGCCAGGCGAGGCTCCCCGAGCTTTGGCTTCATTTCCCTAAGGAAACAGATTTTTCCCCATGTGAATAGTCTGGGCTGACAAGATCAGGTGTTGTGGGAAACTGGGCAGTAAAGTTGTGTCCCCATGGAAGTGCCAAGCAGAGGTGCCAGCTGAGGTGAACACACTCCCTGCCGTGATGGAGTTGCTGTTTGCATTTTAATTTCACAATATTTCTCTCTTCCCTGGGATTTCTGTCACTGAGAGCTGACAGCCTGAACTCCAGAGCTCACAGTCCAGCCTGGGCTCTGGTAGGGTTTGCTGCTTTATGTTTAAGTAAATTTAAGTTCCTTTAGGATCTGCCTAATGATAGGATTAGTAAAGTCTGACAGAACATATCGTGCCAGTCTATCATTCCTGTTCCCAGACAATCCTGTGCATTCCTCACACCAAAAATGAGCCTCCTTTGTCCATCCAGGCTCTGCTTGCTGTCCTCTGCATTGCATTATTTCCTTACTTACAAATCTCTTCTTGGTATATTCCTTTAAATATTTTTGGGATCCCTTGGCTAATCATAGATGGGGAAAAAGCAGTTCCCTGTTTTCCTTGCAGGCATGGACTGTTAGACCAGCTCAATATGCCTTTTTCGTAAGTCATAAACAGGGACTGCAAATTGGACTGAAAATAGGAAAAAGCCTCCCAGAACTGCCCCTTCCAGCTTCCCTCACCTTGGAAAACCTCAAGTTCTCCTTTGCACGCACACTCAAAGGCTGTGAGGAGATGCAAAATGTTTTTGAGTGCAGCCAAGTGGACCAGAGGTGAAAGCCCCTGTGTTGCTGGAAGCTGCGAGGAGTCTTTTAACACAGGCTCTCCTTTAATGCAATCATAGCAAGGGATTGTGGCTTCGCCCCTGTCTTTGGGCCACGGCTTTGCAGTGCCTCTCCAGTAGCCAGAGGCTGATTTCTGCACTGCAGGTCCATTAGATGGATTTATTGCTGTTTTTTTTAGGATGATGGGTTGTGTTTCTTTTACTGCTGAATGGATAAGGGAAAAGAATAAAGTCTGGGGTCGTGGGGGCTGCCTGCAGCATTTGTTAGTGCAGAACGAGTGAGTGCTCGGCTCAGCTCTGCTGCTGCCAGCACGAAAGGAGGGCTTTGAACACCACTCAGCCAGGCCCAGGGAGGTTTTCTCTGCAAGTGGTCTTTCCTGGCAGGTTTTTCAGGCAGAAATGAGTGTACACACAGAACAGAACACAAAGGGGTCTGGAGGGTCCCCAGCCACAGAATGACCAATCTCCGTCTGCAGAATCTAACAGATTTCTGTGTTTTCATTTATTTTGTTACAACATTTTAGGTTTTTTTATTCCCAGTGTTGTGCCACCCACACCGATGCAGCACCAGGAGGCCTTCTGTTTTGGTTTGTGCCTATCAAATGCTATTTGATGGTTTAATAAAGATGAGTGTTTCGTGCTCCAGGATCAGTGTGCAGTGCTCTTGTCTCAAAGGGCCGCTGGGATAACGGAAAGCTTGATTAAGATGTGATACCAATCACAGAGTGTACCCGCAGAGCGCTGGGCTCAGCTCTGGGAGAGGGAAGAGGTGTCTTTTTCCATGAAAGCAGTGCAAACTCAAGGCTATTTTGGCCACCTGCTGTCACCACCAGGCCAGTGGCACGGTTTAGGGGGCCCTGGCAGAGCGGGGTAACGCGGGACTCTTGGAGCTCCTCCCCACCCCAATGACCCTGGTTCTGCCTCACTCTCCCCACAGGTGCTGCACTCCTCCGCCCGCTACTGCAAGAGCATCTTGGACGACAACAGCTCCTCTGCCCTCATCATCCTGGGCTTTGTCATCATGTCCCCGCTGCTGGTGGTGGCCATGGCCATCTACTGCAGCCTGGCGCGGCGCCTGCGGCTGCTCGTGTGCTTCCAGCCCTACAGCCTGGCCGTCTACAAGGGGGGCCGCTGGTGCCGCGGCGGGGAGGGGGCTCCGTGCTGTGCCGGGGGCTGCAACACCCAGCTCAAGGCCTGGGTGTGAGCCTGCAGCACCGGCAGCGTCCCCTCCCTGTCCCTCAGCCTCATCCTCAGCCCTCCCGTGGCTGCTGCCACTGCTCAGCTGGGGCTCCTCCTGATTTATCCCAAAAACTGCAGCAGAGTGAAAACGGCGTGGGACAGGTGTGGGGAGGGCATGGCAGCTTCATCCTTCCACATCGCCTCTGGTGTTTGTTTGTTCGTGTCGTTCGTGTCCGTGTGCTGCTCATCGCTGGATGCTGTCCCCTGTGTCCCCACTAGAACCTTTCCCAGTTCTCTGTACAAATAAAGTTCGTGCCAAATCCTGGGGGAGTTCTGTCTCAAAGCCCTGGCTGCAGCAGAACCACCTCTTGTTCCACACTTCGGAGCACTGTAAGGTAAAATGTAACTTTTGTTTTCTTCCTGAGGATTGATTTTTCCCTCTGTTTGCCCTTCATGGCCCTGATACCACCCAGAGGAATAACCAGGGGTGGCTACAGGGGAAAGTGAACTGGAGGGGAAAAAAATTTTAAAAAAAGGAGGAAAATGAGTTGACAACTTCTGACAAGACTGAAGAAAAACAAGAAAGTTCTGTTCCAGGCAAGGGAGATCGTGCTACGGGATAACAAGGTTTTGCCTGAGGGCAGTGTATGCTCACTGGGTACAGATATTTGATATGAGCTGCTGTTCCTTTTGCTCACCTGTTGTCTAATCCAACTGCTTTTACAAGAAAAGCATTCCTCAGCCTGGCTGGGCTGCAAGTATTGTAGTGAACCATCCCCGCTGCTGTCCCTGCAAAGAAACCCAGAGATATTTGCTACAGCCTCCCCAATAAAGCAAAAATGGATTTAATTTGGTATTTCACTTCACAGAGAATTTAATAACAAAGGGGAAATGAATGTACCTGAAATGTCAGCAGCAGAACAGACAGCTCAGGCTGCACCTCAGGGTGTCCTGGCACGGGCAGAGCCCCAGCAAGGCTTTCCCAGGAGTGCTGTAGCTCCAAGGTGAAGCTGGCTTGATCCTAAATTTCCTGTAGAGAGCCCAGAGCCACATCGTGAGGCTTGCTTGGATCAGATCCTGAGGCTGCTGTGCCAGCCTGCAGGGCCCATGTGCCAGGCAGGGACTGTGCCCACAGATGTGGGGGATCCCTGCCTCTGCCTCCTCTTCATTCCCACAGGCAGGGCTTTGTCCTGGGAGCTCCCAAACCAGCCCAGAGCACAGCAGGGAGGACAGAAAGAAATGTATTTCAACTGTTTTCTTTAAAGTATCCAACTATGTATGGATTTAATTTCCCTGCAACATCTCCATGCTCAGAGCCACGGCACTGACCTGCTTCTGAGGCACCTCAGAAGACACCAAAATCCATTTCCTTTGGTCAGGTACATGTTTATTATTTGTGCTTCCCTGTCACCACTGGCTGGTCCAGGTGAAGCCGCAGGAAGATGTCTCAGCGGTTATCAGATGCCTTCAGTGTTTGGAACACTCGGCTGGGGGTGGTGCAAACACAAACCATCTGTCAAGCTGAACTGAGATCAGGAAGATCATCTTCTAGAGCCAAGGACAACACAAAATTTATTGGAAGGATGCTACATTCCTGCTCTGAGGCCAGTGGAAAGGAAGCTGGAACCTGCTGCACATACCATGAGAGGATGTGCTGCTCCCCATCTCATCCCGGGCAGTTTAACACTCCGAGTGCTTCATTTTCTGTGGGTAACTCTCCAGCTAATTTGTCAGGAGCTGCGTGGTAATATAATATGGTAATACAGCCCCAACGACAAGCTCTGGACAGTTCCTTGCGCTCTCTCCGCTTCTATCACTTCACTGAAACTTGACTGTCTTCGGGGAAGCTTCCCCTGTCCTCCCTCCCCTCCCTCCTCTCCCTCTAACTGGTCACTGGTGATTGTTTCCAGCTCTGCTGGAGAACTTGGTTGGAATGGATGGAAGTGATTAAGGAAAGAATAGTCTGGGAGTGCCTGCAAGGGCCCCTTCTCCCAGCTGATCCTCCTGAGAGGCTGCAGAATGGGTCACAAACTGCCCCGGGAGTCCTCCCCCGGGACCTGGCTGCGGCACTAGCGCTGGGTTTGGTCCCCCTTTAGCTGTCACCCTCCAGGATGGAATTTCCCCTGATCCCGTGTATTGTTTGCAAACTCCTGATGGAGCTGGTTCTGTGCCTGGAGGAGCAGCTGCTGCCGGTGTGCCCAGACCTTGACATGCGGCTGTGGGCCTGAGCCTGGGACGTCTGGGGTGTCCATCCTGCAGGATCCCTCCCAACCACACACCTGGGCATGGATTCTGGGATGGATCCTTCTGCCTAAGCAGGGCCACTGCTGGTTAACAGCATTTCTCCCCAGATTTTTGGCCAGATCTGATCCTATTTAGCTGCAAAATGCCAAGTAGGAGGGAGTATGGGATGGTGTGATCCCATGATGGAAAATACAGTGTCGTTTCCCAAAAGGAAGCTCCGGGGGATCAGTGTGTCCTGGCACAGTGCAGGGATTTTCTGCCAGTGCCAGCGGTCACCTCCCAGAGCGGCCGTCACTGCTTTCCCTGCCCTTATCCCGGCCACCTCCTGCAGCTGGACAAGGACACGGCTCCCACAGAGCGGAGCTGCGGCTGGGAATGATCCCTGTGCCTGTGCGTGGCAGGGATGGCCGGGACTGCCACCACCCCCGTGTGACAGCAGTGCCAGGGCAGCACCCCCGGGCTGGCACTGCCACCATCCCCGTGGGACAGAGCAGTGCCAGGGCAGGCTGTGACTGCCACCATCCCCATGTGACAGCAGTGCCAGGGCAGCACCCCCGGGCTGGGACTGCCACCATCCCCGTGTGACAGAGCAGTGCCGGGGGGCTGTGACTGCCACCACCCCCGTGTGACAGCAGTGCCAGGGGGACTGAGACTGCCACCATCCCCGTGGGACAGAGCAGTGCCAGGGCAGGCTGGGCCCGCCACCATCCCCGTGTGACAGCACGGTGCCAGGGCAGGCTGGGGCTGCCACCACCCCCGTGTGACAGAGTGGTGCCCGGGGGCTGGGACTGCCACCACCCCCGGGGGACAGCAGTGCCAGGGGGACTGAGACTGCCACCATCCCCGTGGGACAGAGCAGTGCCAGGGCAGGCTGGGCCCGCCACCATCCCCGTGTGACAGCACGGTGCCAGGGCAGGCTGGGGCTGCCACCACCCCCGTGTGACAGAGTGGTGCCCGGGGGCTGGGACTGCCACCACCCCCGGGGGACAGCAGTGCCAGGGGGACTGAGACTGCCACCATCCCCGTGTGACAGAGCGGTGCCAGGGCAGGCTGGGACTGCCACCATCCCCGTGTGACAGAGCGGTGCCAGGGCAGGCTGGGACTGCCACCATCCCCGTGTGACAGAGCGGTGCCAGGGCAGGCTGGGCAGCGCTCCCGGGCTGTGCCATGGAAGCCCAAGGGAAGGATCTACACCTCATTTTCCAGGGGGAAAACATAGGGACGTTTATCAGCCCAACAAAAGAGCCACTTTGCAAGAGAAGAGCCGGGAATTGGCCACGTTGCTCGAGGGCTGTGCCGCTGTCCCGGCCGTGCCTCGCATTCCTGCTCCCTGCCAGCGCCTGAGCTCATGGAAAGGCTGGATGGGCACCGGGACAGCCCCTGGTGTGTCACACCAGCCCAGGCTGTGGGTGGGTGCCCGTGGATGCCAGGAGCATTTAAATCCCTGCCAGCTTTCCAAGGCAGCTCCTCCCTGGCCACACAGCAGGGACACGAGTGCCTGCGACACAGAGACAGGGACAGGGGGACAAGGGACACTGAGCAGCCACTCCCGAAGCTGAGCTCCAGGAATGCCGCCTCGCTGGGGACCTGGCCTCAGGTTCCTCCCCAGAAACCAGACCTGTGGACTCCTCTCTCCTGGGCCAGCTGCAAGGAGGAGCACAAAGGTGTTCCCTGAGGGTATTCCTGCATTCAGGAGGATGACTGGGAGTCACTGGAAGAGACACTGGCCCTTAGGGAGCATCCCGGCTTTGAGCTGTGCCAGCTGATGAGCTTTTAGGGAGCTGTCTGCAGCTGCCAGAGCATTTTCCAGAGGCGCTGGCTCTGTAAGCCCTTGGCAGAGCAGCGTGGGGAGGAACAGGAGGGTTAATTCCTCCTGCTCACCCGAAAGTGCTGTTCTTTTCCTGCTCTTCAGCAGAACAGTGAATAAACCAAGGGGCTGAAATTCCTCTTTTGTCAGCACCTTCCCAAGCGCTGCGATGCCGATAACATCGTGTGTGACTGCTCTGCCCACCCCGGCAGCTCACGGCCGGCAGTGCCAGGGGACAGTCACACCTTCCCCGCCCCTGCACCTTCCTCAGCCCTCTCCGGCAAAGGAAGAACCCGCCTGAGGAATCACAGCATGGCTTGGGCTGGAAGGGGCTGTAGAGATCAGCTTTTTCCAACCCCTCCTGAGTGTCAGGAAAATTAACCCACCAACACCAGAGGTTTATGTCCAAAAAGGAGACAGAGGAGTCCCGTTACTTTATTCGAGTAAAGGGAGAGGCCATGGGGCATTCCCCTGGGGTCTCTCCAATTTTTGGAGGACGCAGCCTCCTTTTTATCCTAATTTCCTGACCGCATTTTCCTCTTTCCCC
>VWPU01012775.1:0-28593 GCA_013398955.1 Callaeas wilsoni | reverse complement strand
AAAATTCCTATGGAATTTATGGTTCTCCTCATTGTTTCTTTCATCTTTTGATATTCAATTTCATTTATTTGCAGACCTACAGTTTACTGATAAAGACAAATCTCTCTTTCCATTCATCGATCAGTGGAACTCTTCCCATTGTTTCTTTTATCTCTTAGTGCTAGTTTTTATCTACCAGCAGGCCCACAGCTTATTTGTAAAGACAAATGCCTCATTCCTTTCAATTTGATATTCAATTTCATTTATTTGCAGACCTACAGTTTACAAATCTCTCTTTCCATTCATCAATCAGTGGAATCCTTTCCCATTGTTTCTTTTCTCTCTTAGTGCTAGTTTTTATCTACCAGCAGGCCCACAGCTTATTTGTAAAGACAAGTCCCTCATTCCTTTCATGAGGAAGACGGTTTTAGATGACGGGGTGAGAAGCGCCAAGGGAAAGTGCAGTGTGGGAACAGGCAGAGCAGGTGGCCGAGAGCGTGAGGGGAGCTGGCTCCGGGTCCCTGGTCAGCAGGGACAAACACAGCATGCACCTGCCTGCGCTGGGTGTCCCCGGGAGCAATCCGCCCTCGGGTACGCTGCTGGGCAAAGCCACTGCTGGGCAAAGCCACTGCTGCCACCGAGCCCCGAGAGATCCCCGGCACCTCCAGGGCTGGGGGGCAGCAGGATGCATTTAAAGGCTGCTGAGGATTTCCCCGCAGGCACGGAGAGGTGGAAACAATTCTGTTTCCCCTTCCTCCTCCCCGAATGCCAGTGGCACGTTTAATGCCACTGAAGGGACTCCTTGCCACCGGCATTTGGGCAGGAGGAAGGGCAAACAGAATTGTCCTTTTCTTTTCCTGTCTTTCAGCGTATTCTTGTCTGTGGATTTGACCGGATCTACTGGCACAGGTTATCCCACTGGGTAGCTAAGGGGAAGCTGGAAAACCATTCCAAGCCCTTTTAGGAGCTGGAGATTGCTCTGCCATCCTGGCTCCGGGGTACTTTGGGAGACAGAACATCTCTGCATGAAGCCATTTGTTCCTCTGGTGGGTTCAGCGTCACCAAGGTCAACCAGGCCACCCTGGCAAGGACAGTCGGGTCACAGCAGGAGATGCTGGCGTGCTCCTGCCCCCTGAGACATGGTGGGCAATCCTCCAGAGGGGAAAAGCAGACAGGATGTGCAGGGCTGGACCTGCCTTTCAATGCATTGCGTGAACATCAGGGAGAGATAAGAAGCAAAGCCAAAAACTCCCAGACAAGCCAGTGGTGCTGTCTGGTTTGCCTCTCTGCTTTCAGGTGCCGCCAGCTCCACTTGTGCCTCCTCCATTGTTTCCCAAGCACTCAGGACAGAGCTGAGGAAACCAAGCCCTAGACCCTACACAGATGAACACAAGTAAAATTAGAAACCAGGGGAGCAGACTTCCTCCAGACTTCTTGCTGCTGAAAGCCCAGAATATCTGCTTTGTCCCTGAAAAGTAATCAGGGCTGTTTCAGCTCCTGTTGTGATGCTGAGGCTGGGGCTCTACTCAGCATATTTGGGACACAATTCCCTTTTGGTGTCTATTTTAGCTGTGCTGGCCTCCAGCCCTCACATTCAGAGTCCCACTTTCTGGATCCCTCAGCCTCCCTCAACCAGCTGCTGCCGAGGTGCAAACAGAGCCCCTCTGCTCACACAGCACCCAGTGTCTGAGAGGAACAAGCGTTTGCTGAATCCGTCTGGGAAACAAAGCTCCTTCTCCTCATCCTTGTCCTGAAACGAGCTCAGCTGTGCAGGGCCTGGCTCTCCTGCCAGGGACTTGGGCTTTACCTCAGCAGGGAATGGGAAGGAGGGAAGAAATCCACCCAAACTGCTTGGGGAGAGCTCCTATTTCTTCTTGGAGCCGGCTCCCCTCTCTCACAGTGCCTTTCTCCTCAGAGGTCTCGACCCCTGGAGCAGGAGGCTGGGATTGTGTCAGCTTTGGGGACAGATGCTGGTACAAAGAGCACTTTTCTCTCAGGCACCAGCTGCCCTTCACCTGCTGCTGGACACGTTTCATTTGCTGTGGAGTCTGGCCCAGCCTGAGCCAGATGCACCAGGAAAAAACCACTCTGCTTGGGAGGCTCCTTCTAGTCACAACCGGGCTCTAGATACTCAGAAATCCAGAGGAAAATACATACAGAGAGGACATCAGCCAGTGCTTCCGAGCACCAGAGAATTTTAGTTCAGGTTACAGGGAAAGGGTTCATTCAAACTCCTGATCTCCTGCTTATTCGTGATTCCATACCCCGTATCCCACAGAAACAGAGGGAGCAGGGGAAGACAGAAAACCCTTTAGCAATTAAAGATGTTGTTGAACCGAATAAGGGTGTGAATAACTGCTATTTTTCTGGTTTGTTCTCGCTACATGGGTGTGGCTCTGCCTACCTGGGCTAGACCGTTCCTGTCAGCACTTGGAAAATCAGCTTTGCTTGGGGTTGCACAGGTCCTGTGGGTGGAACTCACCTCAGCTGCTTGGCTCCGTGATGAAGGGCCCTTTGTTCACGGGGCTTTTTGGTGCTTGCTTTGATCATTTAAGATCTTGCCGCTCGCTCCTTGCCACGATTTCAGCCACGCCAATGTGACAGGCAAAGGGTCTGGTGAGATTTTGGGGTTGTCTCATCAAGACAGCAGTGATGGTGAGTAGGGTTTGTTATTCCCTGTGAGCTGGGAAAGGACAGTTGGATATTTCTTGGGAGTACAAATGCTACAGCAGCAGAAGTCCCTCATTTCCACCAGGAAGCAGCAAAGCCATGTTTGCGCTGAGCCATTCCACAGTAACTGGCAGATTCCCACTAATAATGATTAGAGGGGAAAACTGGAGACCAACGAGTCCCTTTTTTGTCCCAGGAAAGCCTGGAAGGAGAGAGGAGAACAACCCCTGGGCGATGGAGCTGATCTGCAGCACAGCGGCTGTTCCAAAACAGATGCAGCATCTCCCTGTCAGCCCTGCTGGATGTGGCTGTTCAGCAAAACCCCATGAACATTCTGGAGATGAGGAAAATTCCCTCCAAAGCCTGGCCAAGTGTTTCTCTGGCACCAGACATTTCCATGAGGTCACCGTTGGAGTTCCTCCCGTGTCTGGATCGCTCATAATCAGAAATTAAAACACTTTGGGCTTGTGACCCCTCGTGTGTCTTACTCTGGTCTAGCGTGGGGCAAAAGGGTCTTTGCATTCCTGCTGGCATCCTCCAGAAGGATTTGGGATACTGCAGGACACACGGCTCAGTCTCCAGCTTCCCTGCTCCTTCCAGAACTGCCTCACAGGGAAGTCTTGTCACCCCTGACTAACGATCAACCGTAACAAAAGATGATTCCAGGAATCCCTGCACTAAAACCGTCTGCTTTTTGATCTGCAGTCCTGGAAAAATGCTGGATTCTGGGCAGGGTCAGAGGTCTGACGTGTGGGGTGAAAACACTGCGGTTTTTGCTGGGTTCTGCTGATGAAACCTGGAGCAATGGGTGTCTCCTCACATCCTGCCATGGATTGGTCTGAAGGGCCAGGAGAGAAGGGGGAAGAACCCCCAGAATTCCACCACTGCTTTGGAGATTTGCAGGGAATTCCCTGAAGGGAGAGAAGTCTTGGGAGCCTACGTTCATGATGGAAGCAGTAACATGAATAGTCTGAGGGACTGCAACCAAAAAGCCCTTTTTTTAAAATTTCACTGCTCCCTTCTGCATCAGCTTTCCTTGTTTACCCCTCTGGGAGATCTCTCCATCCTGTTCCAGGTGTTCCCTCCATTCCTGCCCACCTTGCCATGGCCTCCCAGGCACTTGCCAGTCCTGGAGATGAGGGAAGGGAGAGAACAAATGGCAAGAGAAGCTCCGAGTGTCTTTTACTGGCAAAGCATCCCGACAGCAACGTCCTTGACAGGTGCCAGGAAGCGAAGCAGAGGCAGAAAAAGCCCCGTGTGTGGGAGAACTCTGCAAAACAGGATCTGCCAGACTTCCTCTGCGAGGCAGCCATGCCCAGGGAGCAGGGAGAGGGATCAGGGCAGGCCCCGCTCTCGGAGCAGCCCAGTTTGAGCACAGCTTCTCTCCTGAGCAGCACCAGCACCGCCTGAGGTTTCCAGCTGAGCGTGCCTCACTTCCTCCCTGCTTTCCACCCTGTGTCCCAATTATATACAAATATCCACGGCTTTGGTTGGCCTTTGGAGAGCCAGCAGTGAGAATGACAGTGGAAGTGGTAAGTGCTCCTTCTTGCCCTGACTCAGGGCTGCAGCTGGGCAGGGGAGGAATGGCTGGAAGTGCGGATTTTCAGTGAACACCGGGATTCGAGTGTACAGGGTCAGTGTTGGTGTGGGTGCAGCTGCTCCTCTCCTGCTGTTCCCATTTCCCTCAATGCTTAGAGGCATTCCCAGTAACCCATCCCATTTTGGGGGGGATTTTTACGACCATTTTCTAGGAATTTGCTGCCGTGGCAGATTTCCACGTGGCTAATCCGTTCAGAACCCTCACAGGGGACCTCAGTTCCTTCCCTACTTGAGTAATGCTTCTTACTGGATTTTACTCGATGCCTCCTTCCTGCCGGGAAGCGGGGAGTGTGGATGGGCTCTGCATTCACATCACCTGCCTCTTCCTTCTTGGCTGAAAAAGCAAATTTATCTCGCAGAGGGAGCCTGAGCCCCCCTGGGAGGGTGGAGAGCAGAGAGGACATTTCTGTCCAGCAGTGACACTTATTTGTGGGGGAATATTTGTGCTCTGGTCGTTCTTTCATCATTCAGGAATTACAGCACCCGGCTCTGGAACAAAAGTCTCTTATCCCCAAGAGAGATGGGAATTGTTTGGGTGGCTCTGCACACATCCAGCCACCTCTTTCTCCACGGACTGCTGGAATGGCAGCTATTTCCCCAGGCTGACGTGGGAGGGTGGAAGGCTGGCAGGGCTTGCAGTGAGGAAGGGATGGATGTCAGGCAGAGCAGTTCCCAGCAGAGCCCTCTCCACTTCCCTGGGCTTGTTTACCCATCAGGATTTCTAATCTGCCTTCTTCTGACTGGAAATGGGGATTTGCCGATGGCAGCAAGGCTCACCCCCCTCGTTACTTCCACATTTCATCCAGCCAGTCCATCCTGCCCTCCCAGACCTCAGCGCGGCCCTTTCCAGTAATGACTCGAGGTGGACAACACAGGGTTATGTCCCCAAAGGCCACCCAGCGAGGCTCCTGCTCTTCCCCCATGGCCGGATTCCCTCATGGAAAGTTGTGGGATTGGGTGATGGGGTAGGAAATGGGGTCGAGTGGTTTGTGCTCGACTCTGCTGATGCCCAGGCAGGATTTTCCTCCAGGATTTGCCCTCAGGAGCAGCCCGTTGATTGTCCCATCCTGTCTGTGCTCCAAAGCCTGGATCCACAAGGCAGCTGCACCTCTAGGACTCGCTGAACTTGTGGAAAATGAAGAATTGGTGCCTCGAAGGAGGAGCTGACTCAGAGCTGGTCCCGTGCTGTGCCCCCTCTGACACTAAACCAGCACGAGGGGACAACTTTCCAAGTGTTCCAGGAGCAGGGGGGGAGCTGGCCAAGGTCAGCTGGGCTGGAGAAACCCTGCTGACGGCACACGGAGTCATTCCCTTCCCTCCCACTCCCTCCCCAGCTGCCCTGCCGGCTGCACACAAAAAGGGTGATTGTTTTTTGTGCTCCGAGCTTTGTTCCTGCTCACATGGTTCTGCCTTCTCACTGACAGCGAGGAAGAGCCCCAGATGCAAAGTGAGCCCTCAGCAAAGCCTACCTTAGAGGCAGCTCTGTTACAAACCCTGAAAATGAGGGTTGGTGCCTTTCTGGCAGCCTGGAGCAGGGAAATAAATGGAAATCTCTGTCCCAGACTGGTCCAGTTTGCACCTCTGCTGCAGCCACACCAGTGCTGAGGCTGTTCCACCCCAGTGCAGCAGCTCGAGGGCTGAATTTGTCCTAAAGTGAAGCTTCTCCGGTCCCAGGGAAGAACAGGAAGGCTGCAGAGCTGGGAGTGGAGAGGCTGGAGCTGTCACCTGGGTGTTGAGGCTGGTGGAAAATCGGCCTCACTCTGAATTCCAGGCTGAGAGCGGCGAGCAGAGCTTGGCCAGCTCTCCTGCAGCTGCACTTCCAGAGGGGCCAGGAGCCTCTCCTGATGGGAACTCGCAGCCCCACGCTGCTTCCCTTTCCTGTTGTGGCTGGATGTGGGGCTGATGGGTGCCCAGAGGCCCATCCATCACCGTCCTCGCTGCTTCCCACGGCACTCCGAGGAACTAGGAATAGGGATCCACACAATCCTCTGGAAGCAGAGCACCCCTCAACCACAGCTGAGGGCAGCAGCAGCTCTCCCGAGGGGCTGCTCTGCTCCCGACCACCCAGGGGTTGTGGCTCCAGGGAAGGGGGAATAATCCCCTGACGGCCTCTCCTGAGGCCACCGCCGCCTGAACCAGGAGCCAGAGATGGATGGAATGGTGCTTTCCTCCAAATAGCCATGACAGAGTTAACTCAGCCCTCCAGCACCCTGACAGAGCCCCGAGCGTGGCATGAGGCAGCAAAACTGCCCTAATTACTGCAGGGATTCAGAGAAATTGGGGACAGAAGGTGAAGCAAGCACAGCAGATGCCAGGGCAGCCTCCTGGGAGAGGGAATCTGATCCCCTCTGCTTTGGTTGTTTCTGTGCTGGCTCCTCCCCGAGACTCCCTGCAGACAAACAAAGCTCTCCAAATGCTGGAGTCTCCTCTGCAGCCCCGCAGGATGCTCCAAATTGGGGTTTTTTTTTTTCCTCTCTCCCAGACGGACAAATGTAGGAGACTGCAACGACTGAGAAAGGCTGGGAGCTCTCAAGGCTGAGAACTTGCTGTTCAAAGGGAAGCAGCAGCTCCTTACGTAGGTGGAAATTCCTCAGGAAATCCAGTCCTAAGGAGATTCTCTTAAATTTGGCTTTTCCCAGTCGTCAGGGCTTTCCTAACAGGATGGAGACAGGGTAAAGAAGTCAAGCAATAAGGAAAATGATCCACTCCAAAGAATAGCCTTTGGCTAAAAATCGACCACTCCATCCAGATCTTGCTTGTACTGCTTAGAAGTGAGTCCAAGTTGTGGAGCTATTTGGGTTCCTGGCAAGCAAAGTGAGGTCCAGCTGGGGAAAAAAAGCAGTCAAATCCTGTCTCGTGAAGGAAATGAAGCAGGAATTTAAAATCTTGGAGAATCTCTGTTAGAGATCCTCAGGGAGAAACATGAAAGGTTCCCCCCTGTTCGGAGCCATCGAATTCATGCCCAGCTAAGTCCAAGGAATGATGAGCTGCATGAAGAAGTTGGTTCAGCCAGGCTGCAGGGATGTGGGATCTGAATCAGCCGCTCCTCCCAAAGCCCTCCGAAGCTTTCAACACAAGTCTTGCAGTCTTTGGAAGGAGGTGCTGGTCCTAAAGACCCAGGGAATCTCTGCTCGGGACATTCGGGGGCCCGCCCATGTTTGTACCCTCACTCCCGTGCAGTTCCTGGCACTCTGGAATCAGATCTGTATGTGTAATATCCTCTCATTTATTTATGGCAGCTCTGCCACTGCAAACAGGGATTGGGAACATTGGTCTGGCAAAGCCTCGGGCTCCAGAAGTTCCTCTGTGTCCTCCTTCCCTGCTATTGGGGTTGGGGTTGCACGGACTGTGGGATTTGGGGGAGGTTTGGACACTCCAGGATGGCTGGGCCTGTGTCTTGCCTGGTTATTTGTGGGGTCAGTGCTCCTGAGCCCATGTCCTGCCTGGTTTTTTGGAGGTCAGTGCTCCTGAGCCCGTGTCCTGCCTGGTTTTTTTTGGGGTCAGTGTTCCTGAACCTGTGTCCTGCCTGGTTTTTTGGGGGTCAGCATTTCTGAGCCTGTGTCCTGCCTGTTTTTTTGGGGTCAGCGTTCCTGAGCCAGTGTCCTGCTTGGTTTTTTTGGGGGGTCAGCATTCCTGAACCCGTGTCCTGCCTGTTATTTTGGGGTCAGTGTTCTAGAGACCGTGTCCTGCCTGGTTATTTGTGAGGTCAGCGTTCCTGAACCTGTCTTCTGCCTGTTTTTTTGGGGGGTTTTTGGTTTTTTGATGCTTCTCCTCCTCGTCGTCCTGGCCGAGTGAAAGCTGAGGGTGAAGCAGAGGCGCAGATCTCCCTGTCAGCTCCTCCCTGGCAGGGAAGCTGATGCCTGAGGACAGCACTGGCATCTCGGGAGAGGGGTGGGGGATGCGTCCTGACAACCCAACAATCCCAGCTCAGCTGCTGCACGCCCAGGGCAGCCCTCACAGTGACGGGGACAGACAGGGCTGGGCTGTTTCTGACCTACCTGGCAGCAGGAGAGATCCAGGAGCCCCTGAGACAGAGGTGATCCACGCTGTCCTTTGCCGTTTCTCCTGGTTTACCCTGTGTGGGGTATTCTGCTCCAGCTGTCAGCAGTTACCAAAAAAATTACAGCAATTCCAGGCAGGAGCAAGGAGAAAATGAAATCTCTGGGCTTGAGGCACCCAGAATTCAGAGCTCAGAGCTCAGGCTGTTGCTCTTCGCCCCACAAGTGGCCGTGTTCTTGTGCTGCACGGCTTTTTAGGGAGCTTTGGGATAAAAGAGATCATCTATAAGCTAGACCTTACCTCACTGAGGAGTCATTCCTAGCACCGCTCATCTTCTGAGAAACATAAAACTGGTGGATGCTGCGAGTAAACACATCTATTTTTGTAGTTTGTCTTCCAAGTCAAACAAAAATAAGAGATGACTCGAGGCCGAGCCCTACATGACCCAGTGGTAACTGAGAAGTGGCAAACCCAGGGCCTGACCCTGGGCTGGAAGTCAGACTGGCATTTCTGGGGTCAGGGAGTTGGTGTCCTTCAGCCATGAGCCTGGAGCTGAGCAGAAATTAAGAGTGGCACAATGAGCGAGCTGTTCCTGGAATTTTGGGGGAAAACCTGGGGTTGGCTGGGGGTGATGTTGGTATTTCTGTTGTTCTCAGCATCCTCCGAGTCAGAATTGGGCTGAAAAGAGGTGGGCAAGGTGTGGCCTTCCAGCCCAAGCCCTGCCCAGTTGGATTCCTGGCTCCTTGGGTGACTTCTCACCTGTGCTGGGGCTGCACAAGCCTTCCTGGAGTTCCAGGGGAAGTTTTCACCCTCCTCACCCTGCTAAAGCGGCTCTTCTCCCTTTCCAAACGGGGAATTTCCAAACTGCCTTATATAGATCCCCCTCCAAACAAACCCGCCTATGTGGAGCTCAAATGAGGCTGTGTTCCCAAAAGCCTGTTTGTTCCAGCTGCAGGAATTTGTCTCAGAGAAGAGGATGTTGCATCTCTTCAGAAATTGGGGATTGTTTACGTCCCCGGAATGTCGCAACAGCCGCAGACAAAACTTCCCAGGCTCTATAAAATACCTGAGCCCCAGCAGTATCACAATCAAAATATGGGTGATTGGTTGCTGGTGGTTTTATTTGGTTTTTTTTCTTACAATTATCCGTTGTTCCTGAGCTGTTCTGTAGCTTGGCACGGGGAGAAGGGGATCACTCCGAGGGAATTTTGGCCAAATCCACGGCAGGTGAAGAACGGGAGCTTAGAAGTGATGGGGAGCTGAGATTTAACCAGGAGCAAATCTGGAGTGACACCTCTGGCTTCAGAGTGCAGGATGCATCCAGGAAAGAATCAGCACGAGCACAGGCACCAGGCTTACTGGAAACAGGATTTGCCAATTCCTGTAAAGTTTAAAAATAAACCCAAACCCTGTAAGATCTAATTATTTTCCAGGCTGCTTTTTCCTGCTTGCACCTATCCCAGCAGGACTGAGAGGGAGATAAAGGCTCCTTCCAAGCTGCAGGGTGTGAGGCTGAATGGCATCCACAGGGATAAACTGGCAAAAAGACAGGGAATTATTCTGAGATGAGCAACACTTCCTTGGGAAGTGAGTAATGGAAGGAAATCATCTCCATGTATCCACCAGCCCTAATCAAGGGGCTCTGGGTGGGTCTGGAGATGGGGCAGAAGCAGGATGGGATGGATTATGATGCAATATAATGGAATATCATGGAATATGATGGAATATGATGCAATAGGATGGGATATAATGGAATATGATGGGATATAATGGAATATGATGGGATATAATGGGAGCAGGTGGATGTCTGGGTTAGCTGATGAGAAGCAAATGGATTTGCAGTGGGGCAAAGAAAAATGGGAGAAAATGGGCTGAGAAAATGGGATAGAAATGCTCTGGGTCTGGCTGCCAGGGCTCTCAGAGGCACATTCCAAGCCTCTGGCTAGGGCAGGTTGGGTACATGGAGATGATTTCCTTCCACTGCTTCCATTCCCTGCTTCCTCCTGCCCATCCCTTCCATGTCCCAGCTCCAGAATCCAGCCAGTGGGAGAACAGCACGGACAGAAACACCAGCAGAGAACCAGGATGAGACTGGGAAAGTCCTGCACTTTTGCCTTCTTGGCTGCCCTCATGGTCAATCCAGCAGCCCCTGAATCGAGGGGAAATCTATGCAGCAGGAATGGATGGATTTGCTCAGATTGGGGGATTGGACCGTGTGGGATTTGCTCAGGCTGGGGGATTGGACCGTGTGGGATTTGCTCAGGCTGGGGGATTGGACCGTGTGGGATTTGCTCAGGCTGGGGGATTGGACCGTGTGGGATTTGCTCAGGCTGGGGGATTGGACCGTGTGGGATTTGCTCAGGCTGGGGGATTGGACCGTGTGGGATTTGCTCAGGCTGGGGGATTGGACCGTGTGGGATTTGCTCAGGCTGGGGGATTGGACCGTGTGGGATTTGCTCAGGCTGGGGGATTGGACCGTGTGGGATTTGCTCAGGCTGGGGGATTGGACCGTGTGGGATTTGCTCAGGCTGGGGGATTGGACCGTGTGGGATTTGCTCAGGCTGGGGGATTGGACCGTGTGGGATTTGCTCAGGCTGGGGGATTGGACCGTGTGGGATTTGCTCAGGCTGGGGGATTGGACCGTGTGGGATTTGCTCAGGCTGGGGGATTGGACCGTGTGGGATTTGCTCAGGCTGGGGGATTGGACCGTGTGGGATTTGCTCAGGCTGGGGGATTGGACCGTGTGGGATTTGCTTTGCTGTGAAATTTTCCCCTGGAAGCTCCCTTGCCACCTGAGCCTGCAGCTTCCCTGCCCCAGGATGCAGGTGCCACCTCAGAGGGGACCTTGGAGTGAGAGCAGGAAAATCCCATCCCCTTAAAACCCGGGATAATGCTAATTCCAGCCTGTATGGACCACTGGGCGAGGCTGTCACTACCACAGGGCTGCATGGACTGAGGTATGGAACAGCCTGGTGCTGTCAGCTCCCTTGGGATGCAGATGGGCCCCAGACTGGGAGGGGAACACAAACAAGTGCCCTCAGCTGTCTGAATCCGTGGGTTTTTTACTGGATCTTCAGCCTGTTCTCACTTTCCATTTGGTGGATGAGTTTGGATACAACTTTTTTTCCACTCTGAACACTCCTTGGCCCCTAACTCCTGCTGAGTTTTTTTTTTAACAGTTCCCAGGGGAGAGAAAATAAAATTGGAGGAAATATTGCTCACCAGTGTCCGAAATCCCAAAAGCTTCTAAACATCCCTTCTTTGCTGCTTTTCAGCCTGGCCTGCTGGTCCCTCCCCATGTTAAGGAGATGATGATTGATGGATCTCTTCATAACTGGATGTGCTTTTCCAGCTTTTCCCTCTGCTGGTAACATCCTGGACCTGTCCAGAGGTAGCGCATAGAAAAACCAACGGTGGAAAGGGGAAAGGGAATTGTTGTCACCTCACCTGATGAGTGGGAGCCAAATGCAGATGCAAGGAGAGCAGGACAGCCCTGGGAAAGGGGTTGGGTTTGATTTCTTTATGTTCTGGCAGAAATGCCCTGCACTCAGGGGCACGGAGAGGCTGAGCCTCGGGGTCTTTGGTGTTTGCTCCCCTCCCCTCACCCAGTGAGAGGCTTATCTCAGGTTTATCTTTAGGCTGGGAGCCCCCTTTGCCTCGGAAGCCCAGACCTGAGCCCGTATTTAACACCACTGAGGGAGACGATCCCTGGGCTGTTCCCCTGCCAGCTGCAATTCCCACTATTGCTCCCTGCCCTTTCCCACCTGGCAGCAGCCCCTTCCCGCAGGCTCTGCGTGTCCCGGTGACCCCAGCAGCCCTTCCCAGGGGACACAGGCTCCGGCTGTCCCCCAGCCCGTGGGAGGGACCCTCCGGGTAGCACTTGGACCTGTGGAATGCTCCTCCCAGAAGATTAGCCAATATTCCCAGGGCAGGGCAGCTCCCCAGCCTTTCTACTCTTTCTTTCCTTTATAAACGTGTTTTTCCTTCTTCTAGCTCATTCCAGAGCGGGGAGCTTTGGATTTCTCGCAGCTTTTCTTTCCTTTTTCTTCCCCCCCGGTAACTGGCCTGCTGCCAGCGCCTCGCAGGGCCAAAGTTTTATCTATAGGGATATATTTTTCAACCCAGCCCCAGCTGCACACAGACTGCCTGGCAACTGAATCCCCGCTCCTGGGGCAAGCTTAACTCGGCGCAGGAAGAGCAGCAGGAGCGCTGCGTGTGCCTCTCCTCCAGCTATTCGTGTCAAGATGGATTTATGACTTTAAAAGGAGTGGGGGGGAGGAAGGAAAATTGCCTCCAGGAGCCAGAGCTTGCACCACAGCCCAGCAAAACACACGGCGAGGAGCAGGCGGAGAGCGCAAGGCATGGAAGTGGGATCACGCTGGGATCTGGTGGATCCGGACTATGACTGATCTCAGGCTTTCCGTCTGCCTTCACAGAGCCCAGCCGGTGGATTTAAGGTAGTTTGCCCAGGACCAGGCTTTGCTATGTTGGCCAAGGCAGTGCTTTCCCTTGGTCTGTGGCTGCGGTTTGCTGCAGGACAGGACACACCTGAGCCAGGTGAGTGCCCGAAAAGGCAAAGGCGTTCCTGTGGTACTTTACCCCGTTTCATGCCTCCTGCTCCTCAGAGCTCCTCATAAACCCTTTTCAGAATAAAAGCTGAGGCTGCAGCGCTGCTTTGGGTGTTTAGATGTTCTTGTGTACAAGAAACAAACAAACCAACCTGTCTGAAATTGCCTATTAGAAAGTAATATTGTCGTGCTTGTTTCCAGCGGGGAAGAGGAAACTGTTTCAGAAATTTGCAGAGTTTAAAGTAATCATATGGAGAAGTCCTCGCTCCTCACTGTGGACTGGGGGACAAGCATTGAGAGAAGTCAAGCCAGTGATTAACACGATGTTCTCTCCCTAATCTCTGTAATTCAATCATTACAGCTCCTCTTTAAAAAGCCTTCTCTTGGACACTGCTCATGGGAAACGATAATGGGTCAGTCCTGCAGAGCTGACAGTGGGGAAAGGGACGTGGAGGAGATGGATGTCTCATTCCTGGTCCCCGGGCAGGGGCTCATCCCATATCGTGGTGGCCGAGCTGCTGCAATTCATTTTGTCCTGCCCTGAGCTCACGAGTGGAGAAGGTTCTGTCACTGCAGGACTGGTTGTGTTCGGTTTTCACTGCGAATGGGAACTGCAATCCAGTGGGAAAGGAGAGGGAACCTCGTGTCTGCCTGGCCAGGAGCTCCTCAGACTCAGAGCAGCCCGGACTGCTGGGGTCTGACTGTGCTGCTGGTACACAGAGGGGCTGGGGCTGGGGCTCAGAGCCCTCACGGGGTGCTGGGTTCTGTCCCTCAGTGTCCCAGCCTGGGGCTCAGATCCCTCACAGGGTGCTGGGTTCTGTCCCTCAGTGTCCCAAGATGGGGCTCAGAGCCCTCACGGGGTGCTGGGTTCTGTCCCTCAGTGTCCCAAGATGGGGCTCAGATCCCTCACAGGGTGCTGGGTTCTGTCCCTCAGTGTCCCAAGATGGGGCTCAGAGCCCTCACGGGGTGCTGGGTTCTGTCCCTCAGTGTCCCAGGCTGGGGCTCAGAGCCCTCACGGGGTGCTGGGTTCTGTCCCTCAGTGTCCCAGCCTGGGATTGGGGCTCAGATCCCTCACGGGGTGCTGGGTTCTGTCCCTCAGTGTCCTAGCCTGGGATTGGGGCTCAGATCCCTCACAGGGTGCTGGGTTCTGTCCCTCAGTGTCCCAAGATGGGGCTCAGAGCCCTCACGGGGTGCTGGGTTCTGTCCCTCAGTGTCCCAGGCTGGGGCAGGAACGCTGCTGCTGCTCCTGGCATTGTCCCAGCGCTCCGAGTCCACCCAGGCAGCAGCTATTCCCATTGTCCTGCCATCCTGCTGCCCTGGCAGCGTGTGGCATTTTCCCAACCCAGGCTCTAAACAATGCTGAGACCTTCGGGGTGTGTGACGAAGCCAGCCACGGCATTCCAGAAGGACTGTGCCCTGCTCCAGAGGCAAAGGCTTGTGCTGTGTTCGTGATGTGCTGCCTTTGGCCGAGCACCTGAGAGGGAATGAACCCTCTGGGCAGGAGATGCCCATCCCAGCCTGGCAGAGCTCCTGGCAGGGGCTGGTGCCTGTCCAGAGGTGCTGTGAGGCTGTGCCATGGTCACACATGGACAGGAACAGTTTGGGAGGTCAGGATGCATGTCCAGAACCCCGTTTCCTTGGGATTTGATGGAATGTGAGTGACTGTGGCTTCATTCTCAGCTGCAGTAGGCAAAGTGAGGAAGCTGCTGGGCGGCCACAGGTCCTTCCACACGCTCAGGAATGATTGGATTGTTCTGGACAATGGGTACTGGATTGTTCTGGACAGTGGGTACTGGATTGTTCTGGACAATGGGTACTGGATTGTTCTGGACAGTGGGTACTGGATTGTTCTGGACAGTGGGTACTGAATTGTTCTGGACAATGGGTACTGGATTGTTCTGGACAGTGGGTACTGGATTGTTCTGGACAGTGGGTACTGGATTCCTGCACAAAGGCAAGGCAGACCGTGACCAATCCCCCCCTTCCCTTTTTGGGTCTAGGTTCAGATCTCTGCTGCATCCGTGAGAAGTGCAACCTTTTGATAGTTTGGGCTTGGATAAATGGAATTTGACTGTCGTTTCCTGGGCTGGCACCAGCAGAAAATGATGGGGATGCTGCTGTTGTGAGTGAAAAATAAAGACATGGCCCATCCATGCACACTTTGTGGGGGACCCTGCACTTATTGATGTCTGAAGCATAATTCCATGATTCCAGAACTCTTGAGGCTCTAAATAAAACAGCAGAGAGAGAGAAACTCATGGAAAGATCATGAGAGATGGCAGCACAGCTCCCCTCCTGCTGTTGGGATTTGTCTGGAGGGCCATTTCTCAGCCCGAACTCTGTGCCATGGATGAGCTGGAGCCTGTAAAGGCTTTTAACCACACAAGTATTTTGTGCTTGCTGGATGTCAGCCCTTCATCAAGCAGGTGACCTCCCCATCTCCCGTGGAGTCTCTGGTGTGGTTGGAAGTGTAAAACCCTTCCTGGATGGCTTGTGGGGACAATTCCCTGCCAGGGAGAGGTGGTGCCTTCCTCCTCCTGCCTCTCACTGTGATCCGAAGGGGCCACAGGGAAGCTCAGCCCGTGTTCCTCCATTCCTCCTGCCTCCCTCTCACGGCAGAACTTTTTCCTTTGCGTGGCCAAGCAGCGGGAGGAGAAGACAAACGTGGGATGTCAAACACAGTTAACGCAGACAGGACATGATCCTTTTTGGCTGTAACTGAGCCCCACGAGCTCCAAGCCCGTGTAAATCAGGCGTGTGGAGCGTGTTCAGCTCCCAGCTGAGAGCGTGGGGAGCTCTGCGAGCGGATGTCTCCTGTCAGCATCACAGGGAAGTCTGGCCAGCTGTTTCCCTCCTGGAAAAGCCAGCAGGCAGCGTTGTGTTTCCATAGTGACATTTTGCTCCCATATCAAGCTCTTCAAAACACTTCAGATCCGAGTGCATTGACCGGGCATCACACAGGGAGCGACAGCAGGACCCTGCCCTGTGTCCCGTGTCACTCCCCAGGCTCATGCAGAGCACAGTGATGAGGTCTGCAGTTATTCCTGACAGTTCAGGAGGCAGGGAAGTGCTCATGGATGCCCCTTTCCCTCCAAATACCCCCAAAAAGTGAGAAATCCTCATTTGGCTCCTCACCAAGCCATCTAAAATGAGGAAAGTGCCTGAAAGCAGCAGCTGCTTGCGTAAGCAGGGATTTGCTGGTAACAAACCTCCCGAGCCCCACCTCTGGCACGGCTGGCATGTTTGTACTGGATGCAGGACAAGGAGCAGGAAGAAGGATGAGGGAATTGAAAGCCTTGACCTGCAGCGGGGGGTGATGCAGTGTCCGGCTGCTTTTCAGGCATTACCGTGCTCCTGGTGGGGGGAGAGCCTTTGTCTCCATCTCTTCACGGATTCTGTCTGCTGAATGGGAGGAATTTGTTTCCGTCCTTTGCAGGACTGAGTGTTACAGATGGGGTGGTGTTTGAATGAAGGAGAAGCCTTCTGCTCCACCCACAGAGGGTCCCTTCAGCTCCAAAACACAGCCCTGCCCACCGGTGGGTTTAGCTGCTGGTTTTGTTAACCAGCTGTTGTTAAACCAAGGCAGAACCCTGTGGTGTCAGACTGCGGCTCTTCCTAATTAACACAGCAATGAGCATGGGGAAAACCAGCATTTAAGGGATGTGAAGGTGATGCTCTTGGTGCCCCAGAGCTGCAGGGTACAGACAAGAGGACTGTGACTCTCCTCTGTTCTTTTGGTGTTTCATGCTGGTGCTCACCCGGCTGTGCTCCATGCAGGTAGCTCTGAGAGCAGGGGGATTTCTGCTCCCTCGGCGTGAATTCCCAATTCCCCTCCCAGTGCTTGTGCACATGACCCTGTTGTTTACTGCTGCAGGAACGTCCTTTGGCCATTGATCCCTGCCCTGCCAGGGCCAGAAGCTTTTCCAGCTGCTTGTTGCGACATTTGGGAAGCGAGGGACACTTCTCAAACCGGTGAGGAGCAGAGGGGAAGAACAACCCCGAGCTGCCAAGACCTCTGCCTGTGTCCTGCCAGCCAAATCAGCGGCTTGTACTCCTTCCAGCAGAGGGGAGAGCTCAGGGCCGTGGTTTGCCTTGCTTTGTGCGGCCAGCAGCACGAACCAAAGCCCTGCTGGAATGCCACCGGGAGTTCTGGGATCCGGTGGCAGGGACCTGTGGGGTCACAGTTCAGCTCCACTGGGTGATGTGGTGATTCCTGGACTCCACTTTTGTTTTCTGCTCAGCTCTGAGTGCCAGGGCGCTGCGGGGGAGTGTCTGTGGCACAGGGTGAGCTGTGCTGGCTCACACGGAGCTGGCTGGGATCCAGCTGGGGTGCAGGTCTGTCCAGCCTGGTCACAGAATCAGGGAATGGTTGGGGTTGGAAGAGCCCTTGAAGATCATCTCATTCCACCCCCTGCCATGGGCAGGGACACCTTCCACTATCTCCGGCCGTCCCCAGCCCCATCCAACCTGGCCTTGGACGTTTCCATGGATGGGGCAGCCACAGCTGCTCTGGGCAACCTGTGCCAGGGCCCCACCACCCTCACAGAATATCTTCCAAACATCCCATCTAAGCCTCCTCCTTGTCAGTTTGAAGCCATCCCCCCTTGCCCTGTCACTCCATGCCCTTGTAAATAGTCACCTCCAGGAATCTTTAACTTTCTCCACTTCCGAAGGCTCTGTCTGATCTCTCCTGTTGTTCCAGGAGATCCGCTGTGCCTCTGCCATCTGAGCCAGCACCTGTCCCTGAATCCTGGGATTTGGCACAAGATAACCAAGCTTTCCTAGCAGGTGCCTGTGCAGGTTTTGGGTTCACCCCACGCCACTAACGCTGTTCCCTCTCTCTCCCCTGCCAGGTCCCCAGCCACCCATTTCCAACACAGAGGGGGACCTCCTCTTCCTGCTGGACAGCTCCGCCAGCGTCTCCCACTATGAGTTCTCCAGGGTCAAGGAATTCATGTGGGACCTTTTGCACCCTTTCACCTTTGGCCCCAGGGACGTCCAGACCAGCATCATCCACATCAGCACCACGCCCACCATGGAGTTCCCGTTTGACCAGTACCTGACCAGTGGCACCCTGAGAAAAGCCATAAAGGACACGCGGCAGCTCATGGGTGACACCAACACTGGCAAAGCGCTGTCCTACGCCAAGGAAAAGCTCTTCAGCGGGGAGGCTGGGGCCCGGCCAGACGTGCCCAAGGTGCTGGTGTGGGTGACAGACGGCTTCTCCACGGATGACATCTCCGAGCCCATGCAGCTGCTGAAGGACATGGGGGTGACGGTGTTCATCGTGAGCACCGGCCGGAGCAACTTCCTGGAGCTCTCGGCTGCTGCCAGCCAGCCCCCGGACAAACACCTGCACTTTGTGGACGTGGATGACCTGCCCATCATCACCAAGGAGCTCAGGGATGGGATCCTAGGTAGGCTGGGGTGGGGAGCACTGGGAGTTGGCTGCGGGGCCAAAGATGGGTTCGTGTTTAGCTCTGTGGGGTGAGCAGTGGGAGAATCCCCCAAATCCCATGGTCATCCTGACCCACAGGTGCTGTTCTGGCGAACTGGGGGGGTTTGTCCACAATGCTACAGGTCTAAGTATAAACCAAGGCTTCTGGGAGGTCTGGGACAAATATATTCCCCTTGGAATATTTGACTGAGCAGGACAAATTCCCTTCTGCAGAGCTGTTGTGAGATGAACTTGTGTTTGTGAGGAATTCAGCTGGGAACGAGGAATTCAGGCAGCAAAACATCTGAATTCCTTAAAACCCCACAAGTCTTTGAAATGAGTCATGCAGGTCAGGCATCTGCACAACCCAGGCAGAGCACGAAAATGCCCCCACCTGCACAGGCTGTTAACCAAAGGTTTCCCAAACAGGCAGTGATTTCACCTCAGCAAGAGGCTGCTGACTGTAGAAATAAAGTGCCTGAGCCCCTTGAGTTGATTTTTCACATTCAGGGTGACTTTTCCTTTTTCTCAAACGTTGTCTGTCTCTGTGCCAGCTGATGGAGGAACAAAAACGTGTCGAACATGTTGCACATCCAAGATGGGATGTGTGTGCCTGGCAAGGATTTGGTCCTGTCAGCTCCCTCCAGCTCTTGTCTGGGATAGATCTGACTCCCTAAATACATCATCAGGGGCTGAGCTCTCCAACTCCTGCCGTTGTTCTCTTACAAAATACAATCGAGGATGGTGCCTGCCGTCAGCATTGAGACTATAGGAAAGGAATGTTTTTGTTCCATAAATCCCCTGTCCTAACGTGTTCCCCATCCGCCAGATCCATGGCCTGACTTGGCCAGCACGGCCCTTGGAAGAACACCCCAGCCCTGCCTCGCTAGGCTCAGCAGGCCACGCGCTACCTCTGTGCTCCTCGCAGGGCTGTGGTGCTTGCTGTCAGAGGGAACAGGCAGCAGACTGGAGTTTTCACCACTCCACGTTTTTAGAGCATCCAGGAAAGGCTCTGAGGAGATCCAAAGCCATGATCTGAGCCTCGGGACAGGCTTTGGAAGCCAAGGGCAGTATCTCCTGCTAATCTGCACCGAACTGAGAGCCATCCAGTGGGATTGCCCCTGGGGCTTGCCTCAGCCTCCCAGATGCCTCCGGATTTGTTTGGAATGCTGAGGGAGTTACTGTGACTTTGCAGACTTTCCACAGATTTTTCTGGAGGTTCTCTCTCCTTTGGAAAACCCGATCTCATTCCTTGCTTGACTTCTGCTGTGTGAGGTGGGCTGGAGCTGGCTTCAGTGTCCCAGCAACCCTTTCCAGAGAATCCTCTGCGTGTAGCAATTCCTTCCTGTTTCCAATCACAATCATTTAAAAAACCACACCCAGGGACTTTGTTCACCCTCAAACACCCACTTACTTCTGTCCCATGAGAGAATTGGGCAGCACCAACAGCCCTCCTCCTGGCCCAGCCACCCCACAGACCCCCAGGCGTTTTGTTTCAGTGTTTATTTAGTTTCTAGTGCATCCTGACTCCAGGTTATACAAAATAGCATCCCAAAAAATGAGAAATCTCCTGCAGCACAGGAGGTCATAAAATCTGCAGAGGTCACAACTGCAGTGCCTGAGGGCAGCATTCTGTGCATCCAGCAGCCCTAAAAGCTGCTAGGCTGGGATTTTAATGGAAGGTGAGATTCCCACATGAATCCAGAGGTTGGTGCTTTAAGCGAAGTGCCAGACATTGGTCACATCACCTGAGTTCACCTTAATAAAGCCACTGCAGCCCACGGTTCCCCACCTGGAGAAGGCAGCCCTCAGCCACCACCCCTCCTGGCACAGCAGGGGCAGACAGGATCTTGGCAGGCAGGAATTAGGCCTTTCCAACTCTGGAACGGCCCAGACTGGTTTAATTATCACGGCTCTCTTATCTTCATCTCCTGCTACTGTTAAAAAACAGTGGAAGCTTTTGTAGAGGCACAAACAAGCTTTGTCAAGAGTTGCTCTCCTCCTTCCATCTCCTTTCCAGGAATGAGGTGTTTCGTGCCTGCTCCATAGATATTCCAACACCGGGGTTCCTGCCAAGCTGCTGCTGCCTCAGGTGGGCTGAGAAGCCTCGATCTCCACAGGGAGAGACTCCTGAGATGGGGTGGACCTGAAACAGCTCCAGTGCTGCTGCTGCTCCCTGGAGGGGTGCAGGACAGGGACTGTGGATGGACGGGTGTGTCCACTCCCTGTTTTTCCTTGGCACACGGAGGAATTCTGCAGAGTGCAGCAGGCCACAGCTCCCAGCCAGCCTGGCTATGGCACAGCTGGCTCCTGGCAGGCACATCCGCCCTTCCCAGAGGGAAGGGAAGGTTCTCAGGCTGTGGAGGAGCTCAGGCTCCTTCTGTTGCATCTTATATGTGCTCGAGGTGTGGCATTTGGTGCTCTCCTTCTGGGGAAGGACCCCCCGGTGTTGTGAAACCAAGGCATTCCTCTGAGGTGACATCAGGTCCTGTGCCTGCAGCCACTTGCTCTGCACTCAGCCCAGTCGAGCTGAGGCTGCTGACTTGTTCCAGCCTTTGGCACCACCTCCCGAGCCAAGTTTTGCAGGAGCCTGCGTGCCCAGCAGGCCCCAAGCATCAGCCACGTCCCACGTGTGCTCAGGGCGATGCATTTCTGATCCGAAACGAGGTCCTGGGTAACTCCTGCTGCACTGAAGGCTTTGAGCCTGGAGTGCTCTGATGTTCTCACCTGGCCTGAGTCCAAGCGGGTGAGCAGAGGCAATGATCTCAGACCCTGATGCCCACCCTGGTGATGGAGAACTCTTGTCCTCCCTCCCAGAATCAGAACCTTCCCTCGCTCATATCAACGCCCGGAAATAGAACCAGACGTGATTTGTCCCAAATCCCAGCTGCAGCTTCTCAGAGAGGGGGACCATGGACCCAGATTAGGACAGGTTCTCCTGCTGCCTGGCTGCATTTCCTACCCTCATCATGAAACCAGCAGCATTCCTGCAAGTCTGATCCTGATCTCTGCAGAGTTCACGGGATGCCAACAAACTCGTGGCTGCAGAGTGGTGTTTCGAGTCACCAAGAGGCAGGAGGTGGAGGGAAAGTGTGTCACAAGCTCCTCTGAGTGTCACCAGGCAGGCACTGGCTGGGTCTAGTACAGGATATTAACTTGCTGCTTCCCTGGGGGAGCAAGGAGGGGCTGGGAAGCACATCGGGGACATCTATTTCCTGGGGTTTATTGCGCTCTTTGTATGCTGAAGGCATCTGGGGTCTGGCAACAAGGGGCAGAGCTGTTTGCTGTGGGCTTCCTCCCCCTGTCTTTGATCTGCCCCATTTATTCACAGTGTCCCTGCCTCCAAGCTCACTTATTTCCATTCCTTGAGCTTTTGGCAGGATTTTTGGCAGGACTGAGGCCTTTCCTGTGCTCCCTGTTCCTTCGTGGCTTGGCCCCTGATATTTGTGGGGCTCACAGAAGGGTGCAGTGCCCCAGGACTCCTGATCCTGCTTCCCACCCTCCGAGTGGGTGGAGTGCTGCTGGCTGGGATGAGATGGGATGGGAGCGGGCAGGGCACGGAGCAGGGAAATGTTCCTGCCTGCCTGGGAGAGCCAGGGAACAGCTCAGAGGAAAAACCGAGGCTGTTTTATTTGGTACAGAGAAGTTGGCAGGGCCTCGGAGCAGCTCGGAGGAGGAGCTGATCTTCTCCTGGTTAAAGGACAAGTCTGGGAATGCAAAACAACCCCATCTCGCAGGTTTGGGAGGAATTTTGTGCCTCCCTTTACCTCTGTGCAATGGGGAGCCGGTGAGAACTACCTAGAGTGCTCTGAGAGTATTTGAGCATGAGCTGGAAGGTTCTATCATAAGGATTTAGGAGCACTTCGAGGCTCAGGGTGTTCTTAAAAGTCTTTTGAAAACAGAAGAGCATCTCCATGCCCTCCTATGTCACTTCCCTGGAGCTAGAAACAAAGTCCTGTGTGTTTCTGCCCCTCTGGAAGACCAGAGAACAGTGGAATTCTGCCCAAAATGGGCTCGGAAGGCCACACATGTCAGAAGGGTCAAGCAGCAGAGAGAGCTGGGGGAGCTGCCCAGCATCACAAGAGGTATTTGTGCCTGGCATTTGGGGTCTGGAACTCAAAGGTAGCACGGGCCTTGAAGAGAAGCCTCTGTGCAGAGGCAGGGAGAGCTGAGGTAGCACAAGAGGGCTCTGAATGCTGAATGTCACCGAACAAGGGAGCTCTGTGAAGCCCTGCAGGGAGTGACCTCAGCTGGGATGAGTCCAGCTGGCTCAGCTGGGCAGTCCCCAGTTGCTGCCCCTTCTTCCTGGCCACTGGGCACTGGCAGAGAGCAGGGAGAAAGGGAGTCCTGCACGCTCTGGGTGGCTTCACGTACGGGAATTTAGTGGTTTGGTTTCACTGGCACGTGATTTGCACAGGGAGCCACACCTTGGTGGCTTCAGGGGTATCAGTGCTGCTGCCAGCTGCCTCTGCCATCCGCAAGGGCTGGGACTGCAGGTGCTCCATGTTCTGGGTGTTGATGTCAGCAGTGATTTCTGGCCGCTGTCCCTCTTCCAGATGTCATCCAAGCCAACCGGCTCCACGCCACAGACGTCACCTCGAGCAGCTTCCGCCTGCTGTGGCCCAAACTCCTCTCCCAGGAAACCGGCTACTACACCCTGGAATATGCCCCAACAGCTGACCTGGCAAGGAAGAGGACACAGCAGGTGGCTGGGGCTCACACCAGCCTCGTGCTCAGCGACCTCGCACCAGAAACCACTTACGAGGTGGCTCTGATTCCTGAATCCAACGTGCACTACTTCCCCCCTCAGACAACACGGGTCACGACACTGGCAGGTAAAATGGGCATGGCTTGGACACATTCCCTCCTTGGGGACAAGGAGATGATCCCTGTGTCCTACCTGAGGCAGGAGGAGCAGATAGAGGATGCTGGAACGGCCTAAGGGAAATCTCTGTTTGAGAGGGAAGGAGAGGAGAAGCACTTGGAGCAGGAAGCAGCCTCTCTGTGCAGAAAATAACTCAGATTTATGCTGGGTAGCAGCCTGCAAAAAGGTGGCAAACTGAAAACCAGAGCAGGGGTGGCAAAGCCAAGGTGGACCTGTACACAGTATTAATTTTTGTGCATGCTAGAACAGTTCCGGCTGAGTTGTCCTGCCCAGGTAGAGAAATCCTTTTCTTTGGGCTGAGCTGAGCTGGCTTGGATGAGTACCAACCTCTGCTTGCTGGGCTGATTTTAATCCCACAGCCTTCAAGCCCAATATGGTGCAGGTCAATAATGCTCATTAAATCCTCATTCACATCTTTTTCCATTGCTTCCAGAGGAAATCAGCCCAGTTCAGGTTCTCATCTCAGAGTCTGGGCCACGCAGCTTCCACGTGAGCTGGGCTCCTGTGCTGGACAGCGTGGTCAGCTACCAGATCCTCTATGGGCCACTCCCAGGGAACTCCGTGAAGCTGCTGGAGGTGGATGGGAGGCACAACAGCACCGTGGTGGAGCACCTGGCACCCAACACCACCTACCTGGTGACAGTGACTGCAGTCTATAGATCTGGGAAGGAGAAATCCCTGTCAGCCAAAGCCTGCACCCAGGAAGGTGAGCAGGGGGAAGTGGCAGCACAAGGAGCCCCTGAAGTGTCCCCGGAGGGTCACCTGCCTCTAGGTGAAGCCAGAGGACTCAGGGAATCCACTCACCGGGGTGGGATAACGGGACAAAGCCTCATGAGCAGCTCTGGATGTGCTGTTAGGGTGCAGCTGATGTGTAAGGGCTGAAAGAGAATCGGACACACACAGTGACAGCTGTTAATGGTACGGCCGAGCTGCTGGTGCAGCCACAGCCAGATCTGCAGATACACGAAAGAAGAAACAAAAGTGCCTTTCCCTCCTGCCTCCTCTGTGCCTGTTCCTTGGTGTGACTTGGCATCAGAGGGGCAGAAGTTTAATGAGCAGCAACTTGTGCTCTGAAGAAGTGCCTGTGAAGATACTGCAGGAGGCAAAGTCTGGCTCTTATCAGGACTCAGGAGTGAGGAGCTCAGGGGATGGCAGAGCTGAGGGTGTGCGATGTGACTGCCAGTGTGTGACAGTGTGAAAAAAGAACTTATGCTGGTACCAGGGCAAAGTTAAGGACTAATTAGTCCAAACTCCTTCAGTGGGGAGATGCAGGGTGATTTTACCTCTACAGCAAAGCCCGGGCTGGCTGGCAGCATTCCCCTCGGCAGGCACAGGGAGCAGGGAATGGTGGGGATCGCCCTGGAACAATGCCCTGCGCTAACACGGGGATCTTCTCTCCCCAGAGGGCTCCAAGGTGAGGCACCTCCGCTTTGAGGACATGGGTCCCAACAGCCTGAAAGCCTCGTGGGACTCGGCCGACGGGGCGGTCCTGGGGTACCGCGTGCGGTGCCGGCGGCAGAGCGGCCCCTCCTCGCTGCTCAGCGTGTCCCCGCAGGTGCACAGCGTGCTGCTCACCCACCTGCCCTCGGGCACCAGCAGCAAGGTGTGTGTCGAGCCCGTGTACAGGAACCAGCCCGGCAAGAGGCTCTGCCGCACGGTGCACAGGCAGCCAGGTGAGCTGGGGCCGAGGCGCAACCTTAAACGAGGGGCCTGAGAAGCCCTGAGGTCACAGGGGAGCCCCCAGGGCTGGGATATTCTGAGCTCGTCGCTGGTCTTGTTTCACCACAGGGACTGCCCAAAGTTGGGCTCTTTCCGCCGTTTTTAGGAGTAAGACTCCTCCTAGTGGAGTTTATTGCAGGCAGGAGAAAAACTGTACAGTGGAGACAGTCCTGGAGCTACTTTGGGATAACAAGGGTGGGAACACTGCTAAAAGCTGGCATGGGCATTGGAAGTGCTGTTTAAAAGTCATTTGAAGCCTTGGTTGCCCTTCACCTTCCAACGTGGCAGGGGAGCAGGTAACTATTAAAGCCAGTTATTAAGACACGACACTTCTTTCTTCTTTCTGACACTTCTTTCTTCCTTCTGACACTTCTTTCTTCCTTCTGCTGCCCAGAAGCCACTTTCTGTCATGGACATCAAAGGATTCCTGATGGGATGGAGTAAAACTAAACAGAAGCTAAACAGAACCCCCTTTTTCGCAGCAAGAGGCTGGGAGTGAGAGTAAAAATGACCAGAGGGCTGAGATCTCTGGCTCAGGTGTGGAGAGTGGGTGGCCAAAGCTGACATTATATTCCTTGTGTTCTTCCAGCTACAGAGGCCCAAGGATACAGGCACAGACAGAGAGCGTGACAGACTGGAGCGAGCTGCTTCCCAGCACAGCAAGGGATCTTGCTTGGACAAGGACAAAAAGGAGGAGTCAGGGGAGGAAAACACCTCATCCCCCAGCCTGGGCTGTCCCTTGAGGTGTCCTGCTTGTCCAGCCCAAAGCCTGTCCCCAGCCACGTTCTCCCAAAGCTTAAAGGCTTGGCCTGGCTGGATTGAACAACCAATCTGACAAAGAGATGCCAAATCTGTACCCATTTCATATAAACGTGCCTGGCAAATAACAAACAGAAGGCAGAGGGGTGGATCCTCACTATTGCTTGCTTGCTGCCTGATCTCTATTTATTACAGGTCGATACAGTTTTATTTTTGCAGCTTATGAGCACGTTCAGGACTTGAGTGTTCGCTGCCCTGGCCGTTCATCCGGGGCGCTCAGAGAAAGATTCCACGTGGCCAAATCCATTCCTGCTGCCAACAGCCAGGGAACCTGGAGTGTGAGAGAGCAGGAAACCCGAAATCCTGGGAACGTGCTTCCCCAGCAGGTTCCTGCAGGGCTCTCAGCCCTCAGCTGAGCTCAAGGAGCAGCCGAGAGTCCAGAAAAGCCACACAAGAGCACCTAAAGCACTTATTTTTGTTTCTCATTCAAACACCGGTGTGGTCCTGCCTGGATCATCACCACTGGATTGCTCTGGCATTCCTGCAACCTCTTTTCACCAAATGGGAGTCCTGCTGTCTTCATGGAGATTAATTAGCCTGTTCTGCGACTAATTACGGGCAGTAAGTCTCCAGCACTATCATTCCTCTGCACTCTGAACACACACAGCACGTCTCTGGTGTCTTGTCTTGGGCTTCCACCCAGTGCTAAGCTTGAGCTGCACTTAAAAATCAGGGTTTTAAGGGAGAAGAGCAAATCTGATTCTTTCCCTTTGGCCCTAGGCTTGAACTCGCTGTCGCTAAGCCACTCTGGAAAAAGGAGCTGGGAAAAAAAAAAGATAAATTTATTATAAATACCTAGTGACCAAGCAAATGGTTTCAAAGTTCAGGGCTTAGGGCTGTAAAGAAATGTAGATACTTCTCTGCTAAACCCCAGCATCAGTGGGAACACCCTCCCTCAGTAACACTTGCTCTATTTTAAATTTATTGCTTATTTGTCCTACACGTGGAACTTGTTTCTGAAGCTGTGCCGTTTGTTGGAGAGCCCCATGCAGCATCACAAACCCTTCCTAAAACAGCTCCTTGCAGGGCTAAGAGGAACTTTATCCCTGACCTCATCTCCTGAGAGCTGAATCCTTCACCTCCACGTTTATGGAGCATTTTCCTTGGGCTGTCTTGTTCAGGAGAGAGGGACAGGAGGGAGGTGAGCCATTCATTAACTCTATAAAGAGATTTTCACCTGATTTGTGTCCTCCTTTGGAATGTGCACTTGTGACTGATTAATCTTGATGGAGACTGTGCTGAAGGGATGATAAAGCCCCTGGAACCGCTCATGCCATAAGATGATTTTGTTTGTTCTTGCTGTAGGACAGAAATTAAGTTTGCACAGCTCCCTGCATGGTTTATTAATACATTAATGTGTCATACCCCCAGTTGTAACACACCCTTTTGAAGACAATTAAATATAAATACAAGAGCTACTGAATACTTCCTTTGTGCTTGATGGCAAATCTGTGAATTGTGGTTTTTGTTCCAGGGGTTGAAAAGCTGGCTTTCACAGAATCATAAAAGTTGGGAAAAGCTTCTGAGATCACCACGTTAAATCATCATAATTTTAAATGACTGGGAAGTGCGTGTTCTACCCGTGACTGCATAGCCTGGTTTACACAAAACTTTACCCCCTTCCCTCAAAAAATGTGTTGGAAATGTAAAAATAGAAATACATTGGTCTTGATAAAGCCTCAGTTCCAGTAAGGGTTGTTTTCCAAGGAGCCAAAGAGTAAAAGTCCCTGAAATCTTGGCAGAACTGGTAAATATTTGTGAACAACATGCTCAGGCACAGGGTGGGATTGTTGGGGTGTCCTGTGCGGGGCCAGGAGCTGGACTCTGATCCTTGTGGGTCCCTTCCAGCTCAGGAAATCACTCGATTCCAAGATTTTAAGTGGCATTTGGGAAGAAATCTGAACATTTAAAGAAAAAAAGAACCCAGAGGGCGTCCCCAGCCTGCTGCTGAGAGCTGGGCATGGTCCGGGTTTGTTCTACATTTTACACCATTTCAGGCTGCAGAATTCCATGTGGGTCTGACTTTCACTGCACTCATTTTCTATCATCCGTCCCACTCCAAGCATTTGGATAAGGAGACAATTTCCATGGAAAATCCTGCTCTTTATCCCAGATAACCACAGATATGGGTTTTCCTGTGCTCCCTTTCTCTGGAGGCTTTTGTGTCATCTTTCCCATTCCAAACTGTTGGATTAGGAGCTGATTTTCAAGGGAAATCCCAGATAACCACAGATGCGGGTTTTCCTGTGCTCCCTTTCTCTGGAGGCTTTTGTATCATCTTTCCCATTCAAAAAAGTTGGATTAGGAGCTGATTTCCAGGAAAATCCCACTCTTTATCCCAAACCAGCACACAGATGGGTTTCCCTTCACTTCTTTTCTCTAAAGGCTTTTATCTCATCTTTCCCATTCCAAAAAGTTGGCTGAGGAGCCGGTTTCCATGGGAAATTCCGCTCTTTATCCCGGATAACCACAGCGATGGGTTTCTCTGTGCTCCCCTTCCCTTTTACACTTTCCCATCATCTCTGCCATTCCAAGGAGCCGATTTCCAGGGAAATCCGGGATAAGCCCAACGCCGTCCCCCGCCTCGCGGCCCTTAGCAACGCGCCACACTCCCGTTGCTAGGCGGAAGCGCCGCCCGCCCCGTTTGTCCTTCCCGGCGCTCCGTCCCCCGCCCGGCGGCCCCGCCCCTCCCACCTCCCTCAACCAATCAAACCCCACACGCGGCTCCCCTCCGCCAATCAGAGCGCGGCGCGGCGCCCTCGCTGGTGACGTAGTCTCCCCCGCGAACCAATGGGAGGCCGGCCCGCCCTCCGGCGCATGCGCGCGGGCCGCGGCGCGTCCCCCGCGTGCAGCCGCCGCCGCCGCCCTCATGTCGTGGCTGTTCGGGCTGAACCGCGGGGCCGCCCCGGGCGGCGGCG
>VWPU01012774.1:0-19141 GCA_013398955.1 Callaeas wilsoni | reverse complement strand
CGGGCGGGCCCGGCGCGGGGCGGCCCCGGCAGGACCCCGGTGGCGGCGGGCAGAGCGCAGGGGCGGCGGCGGCGGGAACAGGTCAGCGCCGGGGAGCGCCGCGCTCGCTGCTCCCCCCTCTGCTCCGCATGGGCGCGTCCGCCGCCTTCGGCCGCGAACGGGCGGGCGGAACCATCCGCATCAGGGAAAGGGGAGCTTGGCGTGGTCGGGACTCCCCCGGTAGGGAATGGGCCAGCCCGTGTGTTCGTTGTGAGCTGGCGGGAAGGGGCGGTACCATCCCTGCCGGCGGGGGTGCGGACGGGATCTTTTGGGACGGGAGGGCACGGCGGTGACA
Organism: Callaeas wilsoni; assembly: GCA_013398955.1. NCBI lineage: Eukaryota > Metazoa > Chordata > Aves > Passeriformes > Callaeidae > Callaeas > Callaeas wilsoni. The sequence goes on along the minus strand of VWPU01012774.1, from coordinate 18,807 downwards.
CACCTGTGTAATCAGCATCCTTCCATCGAGAGACATCTATAACCATATATATTTTTATAGAATATATCCTTCTTTCCCTTAGGTTGTGTGTTGTTGTGTTCCTCGTGTCCTTGTCCCAGAGACTGGGGCTGGGGGGTCCCTTTGTCCTGACAAGGTGAGTTTTCGTTGGGATATGATTATGAAAACTGAGGTTCAGGAGGGTTTTTAAGACTTCCTTGACAGTCCACGAGCTTTATCCTTAAAATTAGGCTGTGCTGGAAACTGGCTCGGCAGATAACTTCCGTATTTCCCAGATAAATACACTGTGAACAGGAGAACCAATGGAAATGTAGGCAAAAATAAAATAACAGTAACTGTAGTAATAATAGTAATAATATAGTACTAATAATATTAGTAATAGCAATAATTATGTAATTAAAATTTCCGTTAGAATTGGTGAAGCTCCTTTAGGAGTTCTGTTTTCAGCTGTCTATCATTAACATTTAACTTTGGCTTTTGTATCAACAGACGTATGGTAAAAGAAGCATTTTTATTTATTTTCCTACTGCCAAGAACCAGCAGGAGTAATGGTAGTGCAATATCAAAGTTTCCTGTTGTGTGTGTTGTGTCGTGTACCTGAGACACCAGGTTCACACGACCATTTATAAAACTGTCTGCAAAGATAAAACTGACAGAAATTTATCAGGGTAGGTCCCAATCATGGTGTTGACTACTCTGTGTGCTTTTTTAAAGTACAGACATGCTGCATGTTGTCTGTAACCAAACCAGCTGAAAACAAAATTGCGGTCACTTGCAGGCTTGGCAGATCCCAGAATGGGTTGGGTTGGAAGGGATCTTAAAGCTTATCCAGTGCCACCCCCTGCCATGTGCAGGGACACCTTCCACTACCCCAGGTTGCTCCAAGCCCTGTCCAACCTGGCCTGGGACACTTCCAGGAATCCAGGGACAGCCAGGGCTGCTCTGGGAAACCTGTGCCAGGGCCCCAGCACCTTCACAGCCAGGAATTCCTTCCCAATATCCCATCTATCCCTGCCCTCTGGCACTGGGAAGCCATTCCCTGTGTCCTGTCCCTCTGTGCCTTGTCCCAGTCCCTCTCCATCTTTTCGAATGGCTCCTTCATGTACTGGAAGGGCACAATTAGGTCACCCCAAATCTTCTCCAGGCTGAACAGTCCAAATTCTCTCAGCCTTTTCAGATGGTTGGTGTCTAATGAACAGTGGGAAATCTTGCTGTATGGGATCTGTGTTGGACATTTTCTGAGAAACAGCTCCTCAGACTTGCTCGTGGAGCAAAATGCAGCGCTTGCAGCACATGTGAGGAGAAGTGTTTGTTTCTAGAAGATCTTTAGCCAGGTGACTCAAACATCACCTCTCTGTGCCTTCCCTGGTGCCTTTACCCTTCAAATGCTGGCTTTTATTTTGGGCTGAGTCTGTGGACCCAGAAGAACTGCCTGGCTGTCCCTTTTGCAAGAGCAGGGACTGACCCTTCGAGGTGCTGGGTACGCATGAACCCTGAGAGCTTCCAGGCCAGCAATCTTCAAATTCCTCACTGTCACCACCGAGCAGCCTCAGAGTGGCTGCGGTGTGGGCAGGATCACCCAAGCTCTTGCTTACAAAAGTAAAATCAACAATATCCACTTGAGCAGAGCATTTTGAGCTTTTCATCCAGAGCACCGTGTCTCTGTTTTCGCTGCTGGTGTCGGTGGGACTTGCTGAAATACCCTTGCTGAGGCTTTGAGCCAGCAATCCCAGGCCTAGTGACTCACTCCCCAGCATCCTTCAGTGTTGTTCAGTGAATTTTGTTTTGGTGCTCTTCAAGAACAAACAACACCTGATTTCCACAGACAGAGTCTTTGAGGGGAAAAAACCACCACCCCATCAATTATGTTTTTTTGTTTTGTTTGTTTTTTTTTTAAAATCCTGCCTTTTATCCCCCAGTCAGAGGGCCCCGTTTCATCCTGTGAGTGGTGTAAAACGGGGCCTGGCACCCGTGAGGTGCTTGTGGAGCCCGGTGTTGTCCCCGTTGCCCGCTCAGCAGCCCCGGGCCGCGTTTGCCTGTCCCACAGCGCGATGTCGGCGCGGCGCGCGCTGAAGGCCGTGCTGGTGGATCTCAATGGCACCCTCCACGTCGAGGACTCGGCCGTGCCGGGCGCCCAGGAGGCCCTCAAAAGGCAAGTTTCCCTTTTTTTTCTTCAGATTTCCTCTGGGAGGTGGTGTCAGTGCTGTTTGCACAAAGGGGTGGGTGAGCGGGCCTGGAGCAGACGCGCGGCCAGATCCTTTAACCTGTGTTAATGCCAGGAGAGCTCAGCAAAGGGTGGAGATATTGGTGTCACCTGAGCCCCTGCTGCTTTCCTCAGTGCCTCTTTCTGTGGTTTCTAAGCCTTTTCTAGACATAAAACCCCCAGTATTCAAGGCATCTCCAGTGATTCACATGTGAGACGTGAATCAACCGTAGCCAAAGTTGAGTTCGGGTGAATTACCCCAAAATCAGTCAGCTGAGCTGTTCCTCAGGGCTTTATTTAACTACAGGAACCTGATCGTCTGTCAGAGCTTTTAGATCTCTGCTGAAATAAAGTGGGATAGCAGAAAAGCTTGGTCTAGGGAGCAAGGCAACATCTGCAGAGTTCTCATTTCATTCAGACAAGGCTTTTCTAAGTTATTACTGTTTTTAAAGTTTCTGCTAGGTAAACAACCTCATTGGTTTTTTTTTAGTGTGAGAAGCATTTGATAATACAGCGCATCTTCTGTAGAAATTTCAACACATTAATAAACAGGACAGTTAACTTTTTCCCTTGTGGTGAAAGGGTGCCTTAAGAGACCAAGGCACAGCAAAATGATTTATTCCAACCAAGTCAGTGGTGAAATAGGACACACAATCCCAGGAATATTTGTAATGTATTCCTGGAGAAGACATCTTGCAATGGACGAGGAAAAATCCCAAAGTGATAGAAGATATTGTGGTGAATGAAGGAGGACATCTTAAGATTCTGGGACACTGAAGATTAATCAGGCTATAGGAGCAGAACTGAGCTCTCTACTGGAGCTGTGTGGGCTGTTGAGGGTTTTATACAGCTGGACTGTTGCTCTGAGGAAGAGTTCACAGACAGATTAGGAAGCTGCATTTCCCACAGGTAATGCTGTGGAAATTATTATGTCCTAAAGGTGTAAAATTGCAAGGAATTAAAAACTGCTAAAACACTGGGTACTCATTCATTGCCCTTTCACTCACCCCACTGTGCTCCCTGCTGCAGGGAGAACTTGTGCCAGGTGAGAGTCAATGTTCTTGAAAATCCATGAAATATATATGTGCTGTCACAGGTATGGAGAGCAGGTGTCAGAGAACAGCCAGATCTTTTTGCTCAGAGGTTTGAAAAAAATTATTGTCCCATTCTGTCTTCTGCCAGTCCATTCTCTCTTCTCCCTGTCCTTCCCAAAGAGAAGCTTTGGCATGCAGCTTGCTTAGGGAACAAATGGAGAGATGCCTGCTGTAGGGTTGCTACGTTCATAGTTCCCTATTGAGGTCCAGAGGGAAAAATCAGATACATTTTTATTTTATTATCAAATAGGGGGCTTTTTAACCAGCTCATACCTGTGAAAGGTCAGTGTAAAACATGAGATAAACAGGAGAAGGAAGTGGCAGGTGCAAGCAAGTCTCCGACTTTATTCTGATGTTCTCCGCACAGTCCTGATGCCTGTGTTTGTTCCTATAGCAACAGAGAAAGTGATGGTGGGGGAATAATTAAAGGGAATGCTGTTGAAACTGTCACTTAAAATTATTTGATTGTTTGGTAGCATTTACTGTCAGCACAGGGCAATAACGTGGTTTTATGTGATACTGGTGTTCCTCAGGAAAGGGGGAAATGGCTGCAGGAGCTGACATAAAACCACCACCAAGGCAACACAGGCTCCTGGAGCATCCTGAATGAGCCACAGCTGCTGGGAAATTCACCCAGCAGTGGAGTTCAATATATTAATTCAGCAACAAGCTTTTTTTTGTTTGCTAATTTTGATCAAGAAGCGGGACTGGCTTATTTATTGTGTAGTTTGAATAAAAAGGCTTTTCAAAGTAGTTACCATAGATGCACTTGCTGCTACTGTGGAGAGGGAGCTGGAATCACTGTTTTCCTCAGGAATTTTTGTGGTAGCTGGGGGAGAGGAGGGGAGGATAACTTGGTCTGGCAGGTGTAATTCTTGCTGTCTGTGCCACATCCCACAGGTTTTTGTGTGGCAGCAGTCTTCTGTGTGGTCTTTTCATCTGCAGCCTTTAGGTCCATTTTTAGCCCCAAAGAGGAGCACAGATGGGGGGACAGGAAGAGCCTGTGTCCAGTGTCCCCCTCTGTCCCCCCCCAGGCTGCGCAGTGCCCCGGTGACCGTCCGGTTTGTGACCAACACCACCAAGGAGAGCAAGAGGGACCTGCTGGAGAGGCTGACGGGGCTGGGGTTCGACATCGCGGAACACGAGATCTTCACCTCCCTGACAGCAGCCAGGAACCTCCTGGAGCAGCAGCAAGTGCGGCCCCTGCTCCTGGTGGACGATAAGGCCCTGCCTGATTTCACAGGTGAGGTGCTCAGGAAACAGCTAATTAGTGAACAACAGTTAACGAACAGCTAAGGAAACGTGCTCTTGGTTGTAGACAGACCACCAGCCGTGGTGGAGCCTGAAATGTGGAATTTTGCAGGGTCATAAAGGTCCCTTCTCCTTTTTTAAATCAAACACCAAGCAGCCTGAAGTTATGTCTTCTTGAGGAGCGGTGGAAATGGCAGCCAAGGCCTTCAGATAGTCAGGATTTCAGGTAAAACTCAATACTTTCCATTAATTTCCCATGTAAAAAGTGAAGTAATAGTTATCACCGGCTCACTGGAGCTTTATTGGACGTACCGGTGCTGATTTTTTTGTTACAGCAAAGATGTGTCAATTTGTGCAGTACCTGACTTCCAACAGAGGTTTTACTCATAAAGAGCTGAAAAACCAGTGTGCAGGCACACACAGCAGGCTGTTTCTCTCTTAATAGATTACTACTAAATGCAAATCTCCAGGCAGTTGTTTTTGCTTATCTTATATTGAACATTTAGGTTTCACCCCACATACTTGGATACCTTCACTGGTGACAGAAGGTTCATCACCCTCACTCCTCTAAACTGTCATCCCTAAAGACCTGATTAAAACCTGCTTTGCTTTCAGGTGCTCCCATTTCCCTCCCTCAGCAAAATGGGGAGTAGAAGATGATGTGTTCTCACTTGGACATCAAGAGTAGCAAAGATACCCACATTTTTAACATACTCAGAGTTGAAAACTGTATCTCGTATACTCAAATTTTTTTATTTAAAGTCAAGGCAGCAAAAGTACGGATGGCTTTCCACTGGTCCCTGCCCCTTGCCTTACAAACTGAAATCTTCTGGCTGCATAATTTAAGTAGGTTCTAATCTTGCCAGGATCTAGGAATTTCCTGTTAAATTTTGGTGCCATAGTCTGGTCAGAAATCTTCAGAGAGGTCAATGTTCAGGAGAAAAGCCTCTGTGAGGGCAGTGAAACCTGGTAATCTGTTCCACCTAACATCATATCCAGAGAAATGTGCACCCAGCAACACTCTGTATTTGTGCTCCCAGGAAGGCTTTCCTGGGTGAGAAACAGCAGAGGCAGCAGCTCTTTCACTGACAGCATTTAAGTCAGCTCAGTCTTCATGGTTTAGGGATCTTTCTATCAGTTTTTCAGGAGCTGATGCTAATTTTGTAAAAGATGGCACAGACAGGGGTATCATGGGGGCACGTCAGTGCATTTTCTGTATTGCTTGGGTCTGGAGTGGGTTGTTTGGTTTGCTTTTGCTACAAGGGCTTTGGCTCACATTTCCTCAGTGCTGCTCTTGGAACATTTAAGTACAGTGGAGAGTGCTTTAAATTCCTGTTAATGGCTAGTATTGAGCTGTTCTTAGCTAATCTCTCTATTAAAGTTAGTCAGGATGGACAAATGGAATCCTTTCCTGGTTAAAGGACTCAGATGCTTCTGGGTGGTGTCACAAATCCACCGTGGCATCTTTGAGTGGATGTTTTGCTGGCTGAGCCAACTGAAGGACGTGCAGCAGGAAACCTCAGCCAGCAGAGCCAGCCACGAGCTCTGGTGGTCCTGGTAGAGGTGCAGAGGGTGTGTTTGAAGATGGAACAAAATCCCCAGCGAGTGCAGGGTGCAGCTGATACATGCCATTAGTAAAACCCTCCTGCTGGTGCTGCTCTGCTTCCACTGCTGCTTCTGTCCAGGGGTGGGACTGCAGTGGAGCTGTTCCCAAGGGCACTAATCCACATTGAAAAAAGACCTTCCAGAAAAGCCCAAATTAATCTAGGGTAACAACTTCTGGGCCATGCTGCAGTACCATCTTTGTCAGAATCAGACTGATGCATGGAACAACAGTCAGTGGAGTTTCCTCTGACTAGAGAGAACAGAAAAACTGGATAGGATTCACTTGAATTCCTGCTTTACTGTCTTACAAAGCACGTAAATATATGTAGAGAGGGATTCTCAGATGGTAAGCAGTCATTCAGTTAAAAGAAGGATTTTTGTGTCGTGCTGCATTTCAGTGGGAGCGGTGACAGAATCGTCCCACAGCTGCTGTTGAGACTGTCCAGCTCCTGGATGATGGAACAGTCTGGATAGACCAGCACCTTTTCCACAGATGCTTTCTTCACCTATGAAAGACATAAAAGCAGTCTCTGTGATGTGACTGTGCCGGAAAACGCTTGTTTTTGCCTTAAAGTGACTAAATGGACTTTGCTGACTGTGTGCTGCTAAGTGTGAATTAAATCCTGTCTGCTCAGAGCCTTGTTCTGGTTTCCCAGGGATTGGCACGGATGACCCCAATGCAGTGGTGGTGGGACTGGCTCCTGAGCACTTCCACTACGAGATGATGAACAGAGCCTTTCGGTAAGGCAGCCCCTGGCAGGGGTTGAGTGTGGGCTGTCTTGTGCTGGGCTCTCTTCTCTTTCTGGGAAGAAAAGGGTGGTAGGAATATCACACATAATGCAGCATGTGAGGGAGCCACTAAGCTTGGTGGATTTGGGTTCTTCACCGTGAACTTCATGCAGTCCAGACCTCATTTTTACAGCTTTCAGTCTGAACTGCAGAAGTACAGTCACTGCTGTCACTGGTGCATCAAGGGGAAGTACACAAAACCAGGGATGTGGTGAAGCATTCACAGAATTATTTGGGTTGGAAAAGACCTCCAAGCCCATTGAGTCCAAGCTGTGACCAATCCCCACCTTGTCACCAGCCCAGAGCACTGGGTGCCATGTCCAGGCCTTCCTTGGACACCTCCAGGGGTGAGGACTTCAACACCTTCCTGGGCAGCCCCTTCCAAGGCCTGACCACCCTTTCCATGGAGAAATTCCTCCTCATGTCCAACCTGTACCTGCCCTGGTACAGCTTGAGGCCGTTCCCTCTTCTCCAAGAGGAGAGGCAGATTCTGTATCAAAGCCCAGCCTCCAGAGCCTGTGTGCTATAGGGAAGGAAATCCAGTATTTAGGGCGGATTATGCCTAACAACCCAATGCAGGGTATCCAGCAGTATCCTCTGAAGCACCTTCTGTTCAGGAGTGGCCAGCACAACCTGTTGGGCCAGGTGCACTATGAAGGTGATCTTGAGTGTTTGATTTCTAATGCGCTTTTTGCCTCTAGACTAAAGGGTTAATCAAATAAACTCCATCTGTGACCACCCATGAGCCAGGCTGCAGCAGTGTGTGCAGGGCCATGTGTCCTTCTCTCTGGTTCTGTGAGTGTGGCTCCACACTCTTAATTTTAACTTGAAAAGCCTTCAGCTTGAAGACACTGGATGTGAGCCTGTTGCTGAGTCTAGCCCTGGTGATGTGTGTGATGAGCCCTTTCCTGTCTTTGCTCACAGGGTGGTGGCTTACCACACAGTTTTGCACCTTGAAATCCAGTGAAAACGCTGGTATCAAACACCCTAATCTGTCTTTATAACCATAAAATTCGAAGAGGGAGTATCCATTACCACCCACCAGTGTCTTAGGGAGGTTTCTTAGAGCAGGAGGCCAGTGCTGTCCTTGTCTGCTGCCAGTTCTATGTCATAGCAACAGGTGTTGACCCAAACTGACCCTGTCTGCCTCGTTAGTGCACCTTGCCAAAGGCACTGATTTTGGAGTTTTACGTTGGGTCATGAGTGGACTCCTAATGTCACAACTGCATGAGCTTAACCTATTGAGTATCCCAGTGTTTAAATCATCTTATTGATTTGTATTTCTGTCCTGAATATATGAGTTGTTGAATAATATCCATTGTTTGCTTTGGGCTGAAGGCCAGGACACTTAAAAAAAGCCCAGGATGGGCTCTGTCTGACCTGTAACACCTCACTGATTTGTTCTGAGTGTTTCCCCCAGTCCTCTATAGGGGATAAACTTGCTGGTGTCAGTTCTGTTAGGCCTGATGGAAACACTGACCACTGGCACATTCTCTTCTTGCTGAGCCTTGCCCTATTCCTTCTCCTTTACTGCTCAGATAATTAAGTCACTTGGGATTTGCATTGTAAATGGAATTGCATTGGGATTGCAGAAATTTGAGGTGAATCTGATTAAATGCAGGTATGTAAGTGCAGCTTCCTGTGTCTGTGCTGGTGATCTGGGCACTGGAGGGATAAGGGAGGCACTTTTTTACCTAATAGTGCTTAAAATAGGACAGCCGAACTGTGCCCTCGGAGTGCCTTTTCCTCTGCACCAACTGTGAGGAGCCCAGGCTGACTAATTACCTGGTAGGCAACTATTCCATTGACACTCAACATTAACTTAGGTAAATCTAACCCAACATGAGTCCCAAAACGAGATACACAGAGTCTGGCCGTTCTCCAGGCACCACTTGAAATGACTGAGACTAAATTTCTCTTTCTGTATAAGTGGGATTTTGATGCCGCGTTTAAAAGAATTCTCTCAGGTGAGATCTCTCCTGCAAACTGCTGAACGTAGTGGTTGTGGTGATGCTGTCAAATTAAATTTTTCTGTGTCCTAGAGGCATTCTCCCATCCTGAACGTCTGGCTGCTCACAGAAACACTACCCAGCTCTCTTCTTGTTCATCTTGCTTTGGAATGCATTGATTCAATAGGAATGGTTTGTGATAATTAAGTGAAATGAAATATCATTTATGTCCCGCTCAGAGCTTCCAGGCTGCTCTGCAGATATCCTCCAAGGAGAATCCAGCTCACCTCAGCCAGCCTCTTACAACAGGGGCAAAGCAAGACTTTGTTTTCTTAAAGGATTTTGGAGTTTTTGTTTTGTTTTGTTTTGTTTTGTGCTGTTTTGTTTTGTAAACCAGGGGTTAAAGGGGAAAATGAATCCTCCTTTCTGCCCTGAGAATAACAGCCAGTGTTTAAACTGTTGTGATAGAGATTGGAATGACCTGCATTACCTAGAGCAAGTGTAAAATTAAAGGGAAAATGTTTGGCAGTCCAGATGCTGTCTGGAGGGCTCTTGTTGCACTGAAACTTGGGAGGGGAAGACTGCAATAATATTGGTGTGCTCGGTGGACCAGGAGCATTCCTCTAGTGCAGCACCTGCACAGCTTCCCTTTGCTGCAGGACAGGGGTGTGCTGTGTCTGCTGTAAGGAAAATCTGCAGGGCACGTAACAGAAACGTGAGAATCAAAGATCCGAGATGAGGTGCAGGTTCTGTGGAAGCGACCCTGCTCAAACTCCCACGGTTAACTGGGGAATTCAGAGGGACACGAATGCGTCAAGTGGCTTTGAGGTTTTTTTATGTAACTTGTTACTGTAATTCCTTCAATGCTAAAATATAAAGTTAAGGTCAAATGATTCATCCTGTACCTGTAAGAAATTGTTCACTGTGAGGGTGGGGAGGTCCTGGCACAGGTTTCCCAGAGAAGCTGTGGCTGCCCCTGGATCCCTGGAAGTGTCCGAGGCCAGCTTGGATGAGGCTTGGAGCGCCCTGGGATAGTGGAAGGTGTCCCTGCCCATGGCAGGGGGTGGCACTGGATGGGCTTTAAGGTCCCTTCTAACCCAAATCATTCCAGGGTGCTGTGAAAGCCACTTGAGGCTTTCATTTGTAAATATAATTCCTTTAATATACTTTTTGTACTCTCTTCTTCATTCATTCATTCTTTAGGTTGATTTTGGATGGGGCGCCTCTCATAGCAATCCATAAAGCCAGGTATTTCAAGAAGAAGGATGGCCTGTGTCTGGGACCTGGACCTTTTGTGACAGGGCTGGAGTACGCAACAGACACCAAAGCCACCGTGGTGGGGAAGCCAGAGAAGACCTTCTTCCTGGAGGCTCTGCGGGGCACTGGCTGTGCCCCCGAGGAGGCCGTCATGATCGGAGATGTACGTGGGCACAAAACCCTCCTCCCCTGCCCGGCAGCGCAGTGCTGCCCTCCGTGGTGCGCAGCGCCTGCGAAGGGCTGGTTCCAAACGATGGGACTGTGGTTTCTAGAGAGAAAACGGAGCTGGGGAAGGGGCTGGAGCCCCAGGAGTGGCTGAGGGAGCTGGGAAAGGGGCTCAGGCTGGAGAAAAGGAGGCTCAAGGGGGGCCCTTGTGGCTCTGCACAACTCCCTGACAGGAGGGGACAGCCAGGGAGTGTCAAGCGCTGCTCCCAGGGAACAAGAGACTGGATGAGAGGAAACAGCCTCAAGCTGTGCCAGGGAGGTTTAGATGGAATATTAGACAAAAATCCTTCATGAAATAGGATTTTGAGCCCTGGCACAGCTGCTCAGGGTATTGGTGGAGTCCCCATCCCTGGAGGGACTTAAAAGCCATGGGGATGTGGCACCTGGGGGCATGGGTCCGTGGTGGCCGAGGCAGTGCTGAGGGAATGGTTGGATGCGATGGTCCTTGAGGGCCTTTCCAACCTGAACAATTCCATGAAAGTTCACAGGATTTAGTGTGTAATCTGTGGGGTATTCTCTCTTACTTCCGTCACTGTTTGATGAGGCAGAGAGCACATAGGAAACCTCTCCTGTGACAGTGTGACCGACGGGTACCTGAAAGATCTGACTGTGTCACTGCTTTTAAGTGATGTGCAGAGCAGAAAAGGTTATGGAAGTGTCTGTGCCCACTAACCCACTGCTCTCCTGCTGTGTCCCAGGACTGCAGGGATGATGTTGGTGGTGCCCAGCAGGCGGGCATGCGTGGGATTTTGGTAAGGACGGGTAAGTACTCGATGGATCAGGCATTCTAGGAGACAGGGGTGCTTTCAGTGATCTCACCCTGTGCCCAGAAGTGAAGGGAGACCCTGAGCCCTGGGGCCAGCCCTGCTGCTGTGTGACAGCCCTCCTTCTGCATCCCTGTTGGGGCGGTGCAGAGGCAGCCTGTCAAGCAGAACATTGTGACAACAGTGCTAGAGCACAGCACAGACCCCCAAAGTCAGAGATGGGGACAGCTGCTCTTGTAGGTGTGAATGTTTGCTCTGACTCAAAAATCCAGAGCAGTAATCACAGAATAGAGAGAACTGTTACTGTCACACCTTCGATTGCCAAAATCAGTCACAGCAATGTAGCCTCTGATCGTGTGGGAGCTCTGGTGACATTCCTCAGTAATTACACTGGTCATTACAAGTGTAATTCTGCTTTGCATAAAAGTGGAACCTGGAGGGATTGGCAGGTGTTGTTAGTGTTGCTGATGGTGCCATGGACTGGGTAAGGTCTCTTTGAGGTGGCAGCTGCTCACGCCACACAGTGTCATATGTTGAAAATGAAGGGAAGTAACCTTGCTCTTCCTCAGAAGAGTCTTCAGAGAAGCACTCTTCATCAGGAACTGTAGTGATAGAACAGGGAGTACTGGGTTCAAAATGAAAGACAGGAAATTTAGGTTAGAGATTTTAGGAAGAAATTCTTCCCTGTGAGGGTGGTGAGGCCCTGGCACAGGTTGCCCAGAGCAGCTGTGGCTGCCCCATCCCTGGCAGTGCCTAAAGCCAGGCTGGATGCAGCTTGGAGCACCCTGGTCTAGTGGAAGGTGTCCCTGCACATGGCCGGGGGTGGAACTGGATGAGCTTTAAGGTCTCTTGCAACCTAAACCATTCCAGGATTCTGTAATTCTATAAAAGTGAAAATAACATTCTTTTAAGAACCTAGAACGTGGCCATTTGCCATGCAGAGTGAACCAGTGCAATTAACACTAGTTTTGATCCAGAGCTGCCTCTGTAGGAATCTCCAGTAGTGCTCAGCATTTGTTTAAGGAAGCTTTGTGGGATGTTTATTGCAGGAAAACCCCAGATGGGCATTTTTCTGCTTGATACTGCTATGACAAGGCTGTAATTTTCGGCGGGGGGGGAAAAGGGTACTCAGAGGAGTTTGGTAAAGGGATTTTTGTGTCAATCTGTTACAGGTAAATATCGTCCAGCAGATGAAAACAAAATCAACCCAGCTCCCTACTTAACCTGTGAGAATTTCCCAGAGGCAGTGGAACATATCCTGAAGCAGATGCTGTGAGAAAGGGAACAGCTAGCTTGAAGAAACATGTGTTTCACACCCTTTCCTTCATTCTTGCTTCAAAAATTAAGGTCTCAAGATCAATGCATGCGTGGCATCCATCAGAAACCTGCCTGGGCTGTGAGGGGCAGGGGATCTGTGTGGGCCCAGCACAGTCACGCACACAGGGAGGGTGGCAGTGTTTTTCTTACTTTTACTTTTCAAGGAATACCTGATGAAAAGCCCCATCTGGAAAGTGTCACCTTCTGCAGAGTAAGTTAAACTGAAAACATGCACTGAAAACACTCAAGCAAGTAAAGCTCAAACACCAACAGAGCCTCAGTGGGCCTGTAGTGATTTCACTGACATCTCTGCTCTGCTCTGACTTAAAGGTAGAGATTATGCACGTTTAGAAGTGACTCTTAAATGAAAATATCACCATTGCGTAATAATAACTACTGTGGCTGTCTTTCATTAGAGCAGATCCTGTTATTTGCTTTTCAAATTTTACATAAAATTAAAAACTGTCAGCATTTTACAGATGTTTTAATTAGATGCTGTTATTAAAAAGAATGATACAGAAACAAAACTCTGGTGTTAAATGCCTTAGAGACTGTGACTTTTTAAAATTAGGCTTCAGCAGGGTCCTATTAATGCTACAGTTGCAAAATTTCACTGTTGTTGGGGATATTTTTGTTTCTTCTTAATGTTATGGAAAAAATCCTTCACAAGCCATGGGGACAGATTCCAGTTTTTACAGTTGGTTAGCAGAGCTGTAAAATGAAATTTAATTCTGTAGCGTGCAATGCTTTTCCTATGCACTACATCCCCCAATAGGAACCAACTTTGTAATGACGGTAAATGGCTTTTCTGGTCCATTTGCAAACTGTAATAATCAAAGTCCTTTACAGTTGTTTTACAGTGCTCCTGTGTGTTAAATTATTAGATTGTAATTATGCATTACTGGAGGATTAACCTTATTGAAAATACAGTTTTGTGTTAATGAGCCATGCTTGTTCTTGTTAAACAAAACCATGGTGATGAATGAATTCCTTACATGTGACAGTGTCTCTCTGCAGCCTCTCTTGGTGGGTGGTTACGACGTTCAGATTTAGTCTCCGTCAGGAACAGATGGAGGAGATTTTGCAGTAGAAACACAAGAATAAATCACAGAATCAGAGAATATTTAGGCTGGAAAAGTTGTCTAAGACCATGGAGTCCAGACATTCCCCCAGGACTGCCCAGGCCAGCACCGACCCATGTTCCCAAGTGCCACATCCACACAGCTTTTAAACCCCTCCAGGGATGGGGACTCCACCACTGCACCGGGCAGCTGTGCCGGGGCTGCACAAATTTTTTCAGGAACAATTCCAAATAACCAATCTGAACCTCCCCTGGTGCAACTTGAGGTTGTTTCCTCTCATCATGTCACTTTCTGCCCAGGAGAAGAGACCTCTGAGGAACAGAAGCCGTCTTTAGGTAGTGTCTGTGGGCCCTTGTACCGTCAGCTTCAGTTTTGCATAAATTCACACATCTGGTTTTTGTGCCAGCAGTTCTGAACCTGCTGGTTTCTGCTTGGCAGGATGTAAGGGAGGTCTGTGGCCTGGGGTCAGAGTCAGGTGCAGGAGGTGGGAGATCAATCAGCAAAATCCTGTGAAGACATTTCCCTTGGAGACTTCCAATAATGTGTGACTGATGCAGGAACTAAAAGGGACTGTCAGTGTCTCAGAGGTCTCAGAACGTGCTGGAAAGCCTGCACAGCCCTGGTGCTTGGAACGCAGAGGGACACCAGCCCAACGGAAACACAGGGAGAACTGCAAAGAGGGGAACTGTCTTGCTGAGCAAGAAGGAGGGTGAGAGAGGGCAGCGATGGGACCTGGAGCCTGAAAAAATGACATGCTGGAACTTGGGATGAGGAGAGTGCAGGACACGTGTCAGTGCTGGCTGCTCACCTGCCCACGTGTGTAAGCAGGACAGTCCAGCACGGGAGGCGCTCAGCAGAGCACCCGCTGCGGCAGGGGAGGGTGGCACACCCAGGAAGGGACTCCAGCATCTCTCGTAGGAGGGCAGGCTGCGGGAGCTGGGGCTGTTCAGGGGTACGAGAGGGGCCCTCAGCCCTGGGTGTCCCTGCGTGTCCCCGAGTGTCCCTGTGTGTCCCTGGGTGTCCCTGGGTGCCCCTGGGTGTCCCTGGGTGCAGGGAGAGGCAGAGCAGGGCTCGGCTCTGCTGCAGGGCCCAGAGCGGCACCAGAGGAACGGGCAGGGCTGAGCCCAGCAATTGCCCTGCACAGGAGGCACAACTTCTGCCCTGGGCAGCACCCAGCCCTGAACAGAGCCCAGAGAGAGGTGGAGTCTTCCTCACTGGGGATATTCCAGAGCCCTCTGGACACAATCCTGTGCCCTGTGGCCTGGGATGGCCCAGCTGGAGTAGGGACTGGGACCAGATGTGACCCCCTGTGGTACCTTCCAACCTGACCCATTCTGAGATTCTGTTTTATGGCTGGCTGCAAACCAGTGGGTAACCACCAATATAGTTTCTAGTTAATTATCCTAAATTTGCCTAACTAATTCCTTGGCTTTTTGACCTTGGAAATACCCCAAACCAACAGGAAAGTAACACACTTCAAGGCTTTGAACTCAGCTGAAAATACTGACAAACTGGCCAAATTTACATGCCCTGCTAAGGTCCTGAATTTCACTGCAAACTCCAATTTTGTGTTTCATTAAGAAGGGTGCAGGTCTCTGCTGGGAAAGCTACGCTGACCGTGATGCTCTACTGAGTATCGGAAATGGAGAATTACACTAATTGTCCATCTGCTTTTAAACCTGGCTCCAGTTCTACCCAAAAACTGTCATGAATAAAGGATGAGAATCAATCAATCTTTTAAGTCTTTATACATAAAATTAAGGCTGGAGGCTTTGTTGCATAGGAGCTGCCATCACATTAATTCCAAGAACGTTTTTTGAATGGTCATTAATAAAGAATAACCACCACCCCTTCACCTACCCTTGCATTTTGAAAGTAAAGATTTCCCTCTGACACTTGTCTCTGCATTTTGTTCCTTGAAACAACAGCACTTGCTTCCCAATCCCCATTTGATCCCTTGGAGGCCATTTTGGATGGCAAATGGCTTGGAGGTTTTCGATTTTGGGGTTAGTTTGGTTTTTTTTCTGTCAGACTGACTCAAACTCCCTCTGCCAAGCCGTGTACTTCTGGCTTAGATTCTTTGCTGATGGCTTGGTGTGGGTGATCACATCCAAGAAATCGGCTGTTGTGATTGTGTCCAGCTGGATCATGGGCAAGTTACTGTTACCTAAAGAGAAGAGAATTGAATAAATCCTGTTACTATCACCAAAAGACACTCTTTTATGTCCCTGCCTAATCCAACACTTAACATAGGAAAACAACAGAATGAATGTAGTGAGATAAATTAAAAATTGTATTTATGCTGAGAGCACAGATGATGACAGCTTTAAAAGAAGCCCCGATTTTTAGAAATTTAGAGGGTTTGGAACTGTAGAGTTTAAAACTTTTCCAGGCAGGTATCAGAGCTCCACCTGCTGGAGTTAAAATGTTCGTTCCCAGAGTTACGGGAACGAACCCAGGAAGTCTCCCAGCAGCAGATCAGCATTTCCCAGGCCGGATTCTGTGCTCAGAGCTGAAGTACCTGGCTGATGATTTTCAAGAGCATCGAAAATTTTCCTCACTGGTCTCATGGCTGCCTCTTTGCACACGAGTTTTATGTCTGAGCCAGAGTATCCATTCGTTTCCTGAGATGGGATCAGAATGATACATTACAGCTCACAAATCAGACAGAAATGGCATTTACAGGCATATATATTGTGTATGTATTTATACAAATATTCGTGAAGTCTACTGCTGTCTGAAATATATGTTTGCATACACACAGGCACACACACACATCTATTTTTTGTGTACCCTCCCCTTGAAATTATGTAGCTTGTTATTCTTTTGAATGCCTACAATACCTCGTAGGACCAAGCAAAATAATGGGCATTTTATCATAAATGTCAGTTTTCTGTACGTCAAATAAACCCCACCTTTCAGACTCCATCCTCAGCTTTCCTGCTAATGAAGTAACTGTATTTCCTTATTAACACTTACGAACCCAGAACTGAGCAGTATTGCCTCTGCAAACAGATGTAAAAAATCTCAACTGGGTAAACTAAAATATTTAGGGACTGAGGCCTTGAGCAGCCTGGGCTAATTGAAGGTGCCCCTGCCTATGGCTGGAGGTTGGAACAAGATGATCTTTGAAGTCCCTTGCAACCCAAACCATTCTAGGATTCTGTTTCCTAAGAATTCAGGATGTGACAAAGGGCCAAATGAAGGAAGCCGGGGTATCTAGTGAATCTCTTCGCTGTCAAATGCTCTTTTCTGCCGCAGCAGTGGAGCTGTGACAAACCTTCCCTACACAATTAACTGTTCATTACCCTGATGAATTGGAAGTGCTCCCAGCTTGGTGAGAACAGTGATAAAACCTGCTGTTGCTGAAGTCTCCCTGTATTTAAGGCTGAAAACCTGGCCCAGCAGAGAGGACCAGAACACACCACTTTGCAGGCAGAGCTGCGTGAAGCCACTTCCACGTGCGGGTGCCGTGCTCGGCCCCAAGTCCCAGCAGTGTCCCTCTGGCTGGAGCCTCGGGTGAGCCTCGGTGCGTGCCCGGCGCTGTGTGTCGCAGTGGCCGCAGCCCGAGGCGCTGTCCCAGCCCTCGGTCACCACCGTGGCCCGGGAGCAGCTGCAGCACCGCGGGCGCTGCCCCTGCCGCAGTGCCCACCTGGCTCAGCACGCCGTAGTCCAGATCCGTCCTCAGCTGCAGCCCACCGCTCTTGCTCAGAGGGGGCAGCCAGTGCTGGATCATCACCCGCCGTGCCTCTTCACTCGGCAGGTCAACCAGAATCCTCTTCTCCAGCCGACGCAGCATGGCAGAGTCCAGCTCCCTGCAAGCAGAGGAGGAGAGGGAGCGTCTCAGCGCGTCTCGGTGTGGAGACGTGCCTTTGACAGCAAGATCCTTGCCCGTAGCTGCGCCAAAAAAAAAAATACCAAAAGGGTTAATTATCTAGTGTATTCCTGTTCAGTGATATGCTACTTGTGACACCAGTGCTAACAATAACAATCAGGAGTTGCTGTTTCCATCCATTGCCCTGGTACTCATCTGCAGCCTGTCTCATCAGCAATAACCTCTCCCTTTCCTCCTCTGCTATTAAGGAGTCACTACAAATTGCCAGTCTGGGGCACTTTCAGGACTAATTAATTGCTACTTAGTAAGGGATGCTCAGTAGGTATAAAATCCAGACTGAAAGACTTAGATGTGAGGCCGTGTATTATGGCAGAACAGGACACCGAACTGAGACTGCTCCTGCAATACAAATTATAAATAATACAGCCACCAAGGACATTATCCTTATGAAAAGGATCCTGTGCAAGGTGGACAGGCTGGATAAATGTGTCAGTGAGCCAAAAACCCTGATTCTGTCAATGTCAACGCTAGTTATGATGTTTTGTTTGGAAAAAGGTAAGAAAAAGGTCCTGTACCAATCTTTCTCTACTGGCCCCATTCAGTCACAGACTCCTTATTACAGTTTAAAATATCATTTAGTCCTCATACCTGGCAAGAAAATCTCTTCTAGGGGACAACCACTTCAAAGTTTCTTACGCAGGCAGAAGAACAGAAGCCCTAAGCACCACTTCCACCTGTGCTGCCTGAGCATGAGGAACCAGCTGCTGGAGGGTTGTATCTGCAACCTGGAACTACAGATAGACTTAAATAAACCTGCCCCTATCTTTCCCAGTTCCCTGAGTGAAATATTTTTCCCAGCAAAGTCAACATTAAAGCAACAAATGGAGTTTCTTGTATGAAACTCCCTTTAGTTTACACGGAGTTCAAAGCCAGCTCAAGATTTGTACCACAACACCAGAGCTGATTTCTGTCACCTTTGGTGTGTTGTCATTTTTTAAAATACCAAATGCTTTTTATGGCATAGTACATGATAAAGAAACCCAAAAATGGGCTCCCAAATCCCCATACAGGTGCCTGCCAGACCTTAGCATGCCTGGCTGTCAGCCCTGCAGGAACAGAAGTGTCCCTCTCCCCACAAACAATGTCTTGGTTTGGGACACCTTGTTCCACATGCACTGATCCAAGCAATGAACACAAAAATCAGAAAACCAGGAACCTAGAGGACAACAAGAATTCACTCAGATCCACCCCTGTGCTTCCAATAAAGGCCTCAGAAGTAAATACCAGAATTTGTTAATCCACAGCTGTTGCTATATTAATATAATTATTGATATTTTTAGGCTGTTCCAGGTGCTGTCCAAAGTTCAGTGCAATGCCTCTCACAGAGGGTCCCACCCAGAACAGACAAAGAACCATGT
>VWPU01012772.1:0-21369 GCA_013398955.1 Callaeas wilsoni | reverse complement strand
GAGATACCAGAGAGTATTGCAAGGCTCCAAAAGTGTGCATTGAAACACAAATCCTTTGCATCCAGGAGCGTATTCACTTCTTTCCACCTGAAGCTCTCCATTTCTGAGTGGTTCTTCAGCATCAGGAATGTTTGAGAGGCCCCTTTTCCTCTTCCCAGCCATCACAAATTCCCTCCCCAACTTATTCCCATCCTTTTAACATCCTCTTTCTTTTTCTAGTGTGGATTTCTTTCATTCAAGTTTCTTCTGTCTCATTTATTTCACACTGCTTTGTGAAAAGTTGCACCTTAAGCTGTCAGAGGAAAAATCAGAGGAAGAGTTTTCCGGCTGGATCAACCAGCCAAGTTGGTCTCCCTTGTGACTCCATATTCAGCTGGAGTGATGCACAGCAGCAGTGTTACCTGGCAGGAACAGGTGGTCAGGGCACTGAGTGTGTATTGGGTAGCTTCTAAAGTGCTGCCACTAAATGCAATCCCACACCCTTGGGGGTCAGGCTCATGCTAGCTCCTGGAAGAAGGCCACTTGGCACAGTCCCAGCCTTTTCAGCCCTTCCCATGCACATCCAGCACTGCTGCAGACAGACACTCCATCAGTTCAGCCAGCAGACAAGAGCCACAACTCCTCATTCACGGTCAGGTTATTTTTCCAGCAGCCTAATAAGTTATCCTCCTCAGTCTGGCTTTGCCAGCCGCCTCTGTGCTTGTTGGGCATCCCCTGTGTCTGTCAGAACACAGTACAATGGGTGTGGGCACTGTGCACAGTGCACCTTTGGCTGCTCACTGGTGATAAGGTCAGGTGATAAGGTCAGTCTTTACCCCCCATTTGGTGCCATATGCTGTGGCTCAGGTTCCTGTGGATCACCTTGCCTGGTGGTGACTGAACCAGGGCCTCAGCGTGTGGTCTGTGGGGTGGCAGGCTCTGTGACTGGGGTGTTGGACAGGGCTGTGTGCTTCTCTGAGGATCCCCAGCACTGCAGTGCTCACTCTTGTGCTGCCCTGGACCATCATGGCTCAGCACAGGCCAGGCATCTTTGCAGAAACTCGAGTTGGGAGGGTTTGTGACCATGGCCTTGCATTTCTTTCAATCTGTTTTTTTTCTAATTGTATGCATTTGGCAGGGCTCAAAGTGCACCGCAGGCTTTCCACGGGGCTGCATTGCTCCCAGCAGGCCCTGAGCCCAAACCTGCCGTCGTGCTCTCAGGATCCTCCCCTCCAAAACAGCCAGACCTCCATGCGTGGTGTGTTATGCCAACACCCTAGTCCTGGATACAGCCAACCTGGGGATTCCAGGTGCCCAGTGGGAAAGCCAGGCTCTGGCACCTGCCATTCAGCCAGCCCTGTCATGAGTCAGAGCCAACACAAGCCAAAAGGGAATTCCTCTTTATGAAATGGGAAAGAGCTGCACTGCCAGCAGAAAGCAGCTGGTGCAGTGAAGGTAGGGATCGTCCTGCTAAAGCCTTGCAGGGCCTGCTGGGGCTGCTGTGCTCTGCCCACTGTGCTTTGGGTCTCAAAGAACCAAGGACTGTGTAGCTGGGGCAAGGGCAAACAGCAAACTTTGCACCAAAAGCAGGCAAGAGGGCTGGGAGGATTACATGATAGTGCCATGTTAATGCCTGGGTGCTCTGGAATGAATAATGACAGGCTGGTACGGGTTACCAAACTTGCCTGGCAGTTAGTAATTTTCTGCCGATTTTGCACAGCTACCCCTAAACAAGTTACAACTGTTTTTCTGCAGGTTCATGGAGTATTGCACTGAGTAACCAGTCATTTGACGTGGTGGGCTAGGGTCAGTGACGTGGCCTAGGAGCACAGCAGGACTTTGGATTCCATCCTGAAGCACAGCACTGTGTCACGAGCTGCTGAGAACGAGGTGCAGCTGGTCTCCTGAGAATGTGCTGCTTCCAGGCTATAGGAGCTAAAACAGAAGCCATCCCTTGGGAAAGCAAAAAGCCTGTCAAACCTCTAGCTTTTAAATTCAGGATAAAATTGGTCACAAAAATAGTAAGACTCAAACCCACAGTTTTGACTATACTTAACTTAGTAACAAAATGACTTTCATTTGAACATTCACATCTGGAGCATCTGAAGTTGCAGATATCTATTTTATTGACACTGGTACAGCCGCAGCAACAGAAAATGTTTGTGTTCATAAACAATGGGAAAATTACTTCCACAGCTGGAGAGATACCTTGTGGAAGTTCCAGTTATCCCAGAGGAAGCTCATTTTTCAATTCCTAACACCACCTGGAAAGGAGAGGCTTTGTTTAGTCTACACATGCCAAGATGAGTCTTTTGATCCCTAAAATTATCCATCTCAGTGCACCATCCAGCTAGGATGTGCAAGTGGAGCCCGAGCCAATGCAGCAGTGCCTGGAACCCTTAAAACCACTGTGTAAGTTGAATATGTGCAGGTAACACCAAGATGGCCACCATCCACAGCTGAAGGATGACAAAAAGATTAATTCCATTATTTCACTGGCCAAACAGGGACACATGCACTGCTAAGCTTATTCCATCTTAACAGGGGCAAAAAGCAGTGACGCCTACCCTGTGTGTTACAGGCCTGGAGCAGGCACAGTCTGTCCCCAGGCTGTGTTTTACAATCTCTGAACTTCTTATCTCCCTTTCCCCCCTACAATAAGGCAACAGTCTTACGGGAAGAATGCTTTCAAGTCTTTAACGACATTCTGTTACCTGCTCTCAGAAAATTCCATTTCTTCTTTAGCACACAGAAAACCACCCAAAGGAATCACAGATATGTGAATTCTCTCACAATGAATATTTTCTAACATCTCCCAGGTGCAAGGCAGTATGAGGCACCTCAAAGCAGGATCTAAACCTACGGGATATTGCAGAGAGTGGCCCACAGTCAGTCTGTTCAATGAGCCTTCAACTGGGTATCCTCCAGTAGAAGAGACCTGAAATCTTGCCTCTGTCTGGGCTTCCAATTCAATTAGAGATTGAGCATTCCCTCTGTAAGGTTATCTCATATCTAGAGACTTTGCTCAGGAATGGACTCAGCCATCCTAGTGCATCCCCTGGGGTGCTGGCAAGATAGCCTGGCAAGCACTGAGTCAAAGCCTTTTGCTGGTGCATGGCGTTGGGTGAGGGCAGGAGGGCTCTGCAGAGGGACCTGGACAGGCTGGATTGATGGGCTGAATCAAAGGATATGAGGTTCAACGAGACCGAGTGCCAGTGCTGGTCACAACAACCACCTGTGGGGGGGCTACAGGCTGGGGACAGAGTGGCTGGACAGCGGCCAGGCAGAAAGGGACGGGCAGATGCTGGTGGACAGCTGACTGAACATGAGCCAGTCCATGTGGCCAAGAAGGCCAATGGCACCTGGCCTGGATCAGGAATGGTGTGGCAGGAGCAGGGAAGAGATTCCTCCCCTGTACTCGGCACTGCTGAGGTCGCACCTCGAGTGCTGTGTCCAGTTCAGGAAGGATGTGGAGATGCTGGAGCGTGCCCAGAGAAGGGCAACAAGGCTGGTGAAGGGTCAGGAACACAAGGCCTGTGAGGAGGGGCTGAGGGAGCTGCGGAAGAGAACTCTCAGGGGAGACCTCATCACTCTCTACAACTCCCCGACAGGAGGGGGCAGCCAGGTGGCGGTCGGTCTCTTCTCCCAGGCAGGCAGCAATAGGACAAGAGGACACAGCCTTAAACTGCAGCAGGGGAGGTTTAGGCTGGACATCAGGAGGAACTTCTGCACTGAAAGAGTGATTGGGCACTGGAATGGGCTGCTCAGGGAGGTGGTGGAGTCCCTGTCCCTGGAGGTGTTTAACAACAGCCTGGATGTGGCACTTGGTGCCATGGTTTAGTTGACAAGGTAGTGTAAGGTCGCAGGTTGGACTCGGTGATCTCAAAGGTCTTTTCCAGCCTGGTTAATTCTGTGATTCTGTGTGATTCTGTGACTTACTGACAGCTGCAGACCAGCCTCTGGAAGAACCAACACAGTCTGTTCAGTCTCAGGCCAGATCCTTCAGGAGAAAGCAGGTTCTCCATAGGGTCTCTTCTAGTGTGAAAATGCTTTATGAGAAAGAGGATGCTGCAGAAGGCAGCCTGAAGCCAGTTCTCCATATCCTGGATACATGCTCTAGGCACTAGTTATTCTTCCAAAACATGGACTGAGAATTTTACCTCCAACCACAATCTAAGCTAGACTAGTGCAGTCCAAAGGCGTTACACCTGCTCAGATCACACCAGGAAAGGCAGCTCTAGATCTTGTACCACTCTTGGGCTGGAGATAGACAACTGCCCAGGAAGTTCAGCTAAGGACACAGAGCTTCTGTTCTTTTCTCAATCAGAATGCTAGTTCTGCCTGAGGCTCAGAGAAGGGCTGTTCTAGAAATGTTCAGAGTTTGGTTGACTCTCATTGCTTTCACTTTATGAGGCAACTCCTTAAATCTGAAATGAATGTGATGAAAGTGGCCAGAAGACTCATGCTCAGCACCAGAGCCTGAAACGCCAGAGTCACAGAATCATAGTTCACAGAATGGTGTGAGCTCGAAGTGACCTTCCAAAGTCATCTAGTCCAAAACCCCTGCCATGGGCAGGGACATCTTTCACTAGACCAGGTAGCTCCGAGTCCCATCCAACCAGAGGCTCAACGTTTCCAACAATGGGGATCTACAACTTGTCTGGGCAATCTGTGCCAGTGTCTCACCAGTCTCATCACCAATATTTCTTCCTTATGTTCAACATAAACATACCCTATTTCAGTTTAAAACCATCACCCCTTGCCCCGTCACTAAAAGTCCTTGTAAGGAGTCTTCCACTGTCTTTCTTATAAGACCCTTTTAAGGGGGCCAGAATAAAGTCTGCTTAGAGCCTTCTCTTCCTCAGGCTGAACAACCCCAACCCATTCAGCTTGTCTTTAAAAGCCCCTTCCTTCCAGAGCTATGCTTTCCAAATGATGCCTGTACCACTGGCAAGGCACAGATATGCTGCTGGACTCATTTGAGCAAGAAGCACATCTGCAGTAAAGCCTTACCTTTGTAGCAGGGTCTTCTCTGGCCTTAGCTCTGAGTTTATTTACTTGGCTCTCAGCAGTATCTGCCCTTTCCACGGCCTCACATATCTTATGCAGTGCATTTCTCAGTTTGGAGAGATTAATATTGGCTTGTTCACCCTAAAATTGCAAAACAAAAAGAAATTTAAAACCGTCTGGCAACATGCTGGGGCACAGAGCCAACTTTTAAACCGACAGTCCTATGAACTAGTAAAGAAGTATTTGCTTCACTTTAGTGACTCACAGCTTCCTCAGCTTGTCTTCTGTAGGATTTGATTTTCATCTGCAGTTCATCTACCAGATTTTGTAATCTAATCATGTTCTTCTTGTGTTCTTCAGACTGTGGAAAGAGAACGTGCAATTATATGTCCTTGGGAGACAAAACATCAGAATTGCTTTCTATTTTTACCCACCTGAAAAGTGAGCTCTTTGAAACGCCGTTCATATTTGCAGATGTTTTTCATAGCCTCTGAGGATTGTTTATGTTCTTCTTCCAGTTCAGCTTCTAATTCTCGGATCTGGTGAATTAATCAACAATTGGCTTAAGGCCTCACACAGGATTTGGAGAAGAAAGATGTTTCTGACACCCATGTTCAGTGCTGGTACACACCCTGGCCTCCAGCTTCTGGATCTGCTTCTTCCCTCCCTTCAGTGCCAGCTGCTCGGCCTCTTCCAGACGGTGCTGCAGGTCCTTCACCGTCTGTTCCAGGTTCTTCTTCATCCTCTCCAGGTGGGCACTGGTGCCCTGCTCCTTCTTCAGCTCTTCTGCCATCCTGGCTGCCTTGGAAGGGAGATGACACAAGAAACTGGAAGAATGCGAAAGACCAGCACATCCTGTGCACCAGCGGAGGATTAACTCCTGTGTCCTGCTGACCGTTCCTGCCACCCCACTCCCTGTTCTGTGCCACGAGGCACAGAATGGTTTAAAATAACCTGTGCTATTGAGAGCAAATTCAGATTTATTTTGCTCTCAAATGTTGGATTCCTACATAGTAAAATTAAGTACTTTGGTGAGAGATTGAGTGACATTACTTGTAATTAAGGTAAAATTCAACAGATTGCTTTGGCAGCAAAATATCTGAAAAGGTCTAAATTGAAAAATGTAAGCACTAGGAGTCTTATATAAATATGTATGTATATGTGTGTATAATTCATTGTAATGTTTTCTTTCTTTTTTATTCAAACAGAATAGAAACTATCAAAACACAAGAACACCTCAACATGAGAAAGAGCTTCTTTCCATGGAAGGTGACAGACCATGGAACAGCTGCCCAGGGAAGGCATGGGGTCTCCCTCTCTGGGGACATTCCAAACCTGCCTGGACACATTCCTGTGCCACATGCTGCAGGTGACCCTTCCTGGACAGGAGGGTTGGAGTAGATGATCTCCAGATCTCCCTTCCAATCCTAACAATTCTGAGATTCTATTTAACTTTTTTTTTCCTTTTAATGAGCAAGTTGAGAAGTTTTCTTTCTATTTTAATTCCACATAATGTATATAAGTGTTAAGATTTTGGGTTGATCCTCTGCATCAAAAATCATTAGCACATTGAGTCCCATGACACACCAGTCCTGTTGCCTGGCTGAGCTTCACAGGTCTTGCATGGAAGGATTGAGCACCAATTTTGAATGGAAATTTACAATTCTCATTTAAAAAGTTGTTAAATAGGATTTTGCAAAGATCACTATTCAAATACCTTAGCCACTTTACTGGTTTCAGTACTGCAGGAGTTCTTTGTGGGTTACGTTTTCATGCAGCACTGAAGAAGTTATTTTGGTTTTGACTGACTAAATGTGGGTTTAGTTCTTTACGATGGCAACAGCCCCATCTATCAGCAGGACAGGTTCTCTGTTGCTCTAATCCTCCTCTGACACGAAGCCTTTTCAACCAGGCTCACAGACTGGTTCCTTGTCCAACAAGTGACATGAGTATTTACATTAACTCCCAGCAGCAATGCCACTGGAAGCCTTGAAAATTCAAAGTGAAAACCACAGTAACATCCTCACATCTGTCATTGCCTTCTTTGCTCTTTCTTCAGCACTTTTTGTTTCATTATTAACATCCTCTATCTCTGTCTGGAGTCGTGCCATATCAGTTTCAAGCTTCTTCTTTGTATTAAAAAGGCTGGTGTTCTATAAAGGAGAAAGAGAGAGGCTTTGAGTGTCTATCTTTGGTCTCTTACACATAGAGGCCATCAATTACTATTCATTCTTCCTCCATCAATCTCTGGACCCCAAAATACATCAGTCTTAGCAAAGCAAACTACCTGGGTATGGAGGAGCTGTGCACGTTCGGTGGCATCCAGAAGCTCCTGCTCAGCCACTTTCCTCGACCGCTCCGTCTGCTCCAGGGCTGCCCGGAGCTCCTCAACTTCAGCCTGCAGCAGGTTTGCTCTGCGCTCCACCATGGCCACCTGCTCCTTCAGGTCCTCCTGTGCTCTGGCAGCATCGTCCAAGTGCAGCTGCGTGTCCTATATTTGAAGAGCCAGTTTCGTCCTAATGAATTTCTCGAATACTGTGCTTAAAAAGAAATCAACCAGAAGGGAAAGCAAGACCTTGAGAGCTCCCTGGACGCTGTGCAGGTGTTTCTGTGCCTCTGCAGCCACACGGTTGGCATGGCTCAGCTGGATCTCCATTTCATTCAGGTCTCCCTCCATCTTCTTCTTCAGCCTCAGGGCTTCATTCCTGCTCCTGATCTCAGCATCCAAAACACCCTGCACTGTCTCCACAATCCTTTCGTGGTTCTTTTTTAGCTGGTTGATTTCCTCATCCTTGTCAGCAATCTTTCTGCTGATTTCTGACTTCATCTGAGTCAGTTCTTGGTTGACACCAAGGATTTTGACTTCTTCGTGCTCAAGAGCTGCCTTTGAAAGAAAAGGGGGAAAAACAAAGATGAAGGTAACATTTCAGAGAACGTGATTATTGTGGTGGTACTCAGTGACTTCATAGAAACTCCTAAAGTTTGTGGCAATCAACCTTTCACACAGCTACTGCCAGAAAAGAGAACAGAAAGCTGTTCAGCATGCTCTCTACTGTCTGCAGTAACATTTAAGCTAACTCACCTCTGCCTCCTCCAGAGCTAGTCGCAGACCATTTTTTTCTATTTCAGCTTGCTTTTTGGCTTTCTCAAGGTCTCTGATCATTTTGCCATTTGCAGTAATTTGCTCTGTCAGATCAGCTGCTTCCTCTGTGAGAGAAGAATGGCATCAACCAGAGGAGCTGAACTCTATGCTTTGTTGCTGCATCCAGCACCTCTTTTGCACACATAAATATGAATACAGATATGAACATGTGGACACAATGGTACACGTCTGTAAATACGTACAGATAAAACCAGACACGACCAACTCATGCAGGCTAAGTGGGGCATCGGTGTGATTTCACAGCCCTCCCTACAGAGAGCCTGGAAGAGCCCTGCATGTGTTACATCTGTGGGTAGCCCGTCAGGGTCTAAAACTACAGGTCCTGTCATTGTGTTCAGTGCATCTGTAAAACTCACTTTCACGAGCTGCTCAGTCTCCCAAGGTCACAACTTTTACCTGGGAATGGCACCTCAATGTCTCTGCAGCAGATAATGGAGAGCCAGGACATTTGCTTTATTAGCTTGATCACTTTACAAACATGCCTGACAACTTTTGCTGAGACACTGATATTCTGCATGCAGATGGAGAGCACAGGAAAGACAGAGTGCTGCCACTTGGTGCCCTCCTGCAGACGTGAGCGTGCTCGTGGAGCACACCTTGTTGTGGTTGGTCTGTGAAAGCTAATGGGAACCCAGAGCCAAACACGTACGCTGGAGAGCGGTGTTCTCCCGTTTGACTGTCTCCAGCTGATCTAAGGTTTCCTCATAGGCATTTTTCACTTTGAAAAGCTCCGTGTTCAGCGAGCCTGATTCTTTAGAGAGAGCTTCCCGCTCCAGCTGGCTCTCCTCATACTTCCCCTTCCATTCTGCCATGACCTGGAAGACATCATAGAATCATAGAACGCTTTGGGTTGGAAGGGACATCAAAGATCACCTAGTTCCAAATCCCCTGCCATACTTTCCACTATCTCAGGTTGCTCCAAGCCCTGTCCAGCCTGGCCTTGGGACACTTGCAGGGATGGGGCAACCCCAGCTTCTCTGGGTAACTTGTGCCAGGGCCTCCCCACCCTCACAGGGAAGAATTTCATCCTAATATCCCATCTAAACCTGCTCTCTGTCAGCGTGAAGCCATTCCCCCTTGTCCTGTGACTCCAGGCCGTTGTAAAGTCTCTCTCCATCTTTCTTGTAGCTCCCGTCAGGCACTAGAAGGCCACAATTAGGTCACCCCCGAGCTTCTCTTCTCTAGGCTGAACAATCCTAATTCTCTCAGCCTTGCCTCATAGGAGAGGCTTATTATGTTTCATTTCCTGCTGGCACTGAAAATGTTATTTTATCTGTGACTGTATTTCATACTAGATAAATACTGCCCTCTCTGAAACCAGGACAAATTCCTACTGCCATGCCCTAGTGGCTCTAGTTAGATTCTCCTTGACTTCAGCATTGACTGATGTACAGACTGTTAGTTTGGCTTTCTAGGAAGACTACACATGAAAGATACTGTGCTCATTTATCACCTTATCAAAATTCTGCTGCTTCCTGTCAAGGGCAGCTGCTGATGTGTTTGCTCTCTGTATGTCCAGTGTCAGATCCTCCACCTCCCCCAGCATCTTAAACTTCATCTTCTCCAAGGAGGCACACTTGGAATTCAGCGTCTCCGCCTGCTGCCCTGCTTCCTGGAGACGCTGAGAGAGCTTTTTCCTTAAGGCACAAAAATAAAACAAGCATGTGATTAAAAAAATCATTGCATTATGTGTCTCATTTTAATTAAGACTATATGCAAACCCCAAAAGAAGAATTTATGTCAGGCTACTAAAAGTGAGTCTATATTCTGCCCAATATATAACTGGACAGCTCATCTCATCTATTCCGTACTTGGCCTCCTCGAGCTCCTCCGTGCGCTGAATCGCGTCTGTCTCGTATTTGGTTCTCCACTGGGCCACTTCGCTGTTGGCCTTGGACAGGGCTCGCTGCAGCTCCCCCTTGGCCTCCTGCTCCTCCTCATATTGTTCCCGGAGCAAGTCACAGTCGTGGCGAGCGGACTGCAGGGCGTGGGCCAGGGCGTTCTTGGCCTAAAAGTTACCCACAATATCATGTGTTTCTGTTAGCTCTGACCAGCCGGTGAGCTCGTGACCTTGCACATCTGAAATATGATCACTGCAGCTTGGGCACAAGACAAAGGGCAGGGGCTTTGTAAGTGCTCAGGCAGCTGCCTTTACCTGTCACCAACTCTACCACTAGAAAAGACCAAAAGTGATGCTTTCACCTTGGCATATGCTGTAAATTGTCTTCCCTGTGGCTACAAAAGCTAAAGAAATCACATAGACCATGGCTTTAAAACTTAAAAACATGAAAATATTCACCAAGTTAAATCACTTTTAGCATGCTAGAGTCATCCTTTGCAAAGAACTTACTGCACACAGTTCTTACTGTACACACCCTGCCCAGGAGTAATTTTACTGTTACACTATAGGCAATACTCACAGACTCCCAAAAGTGTTTTTCAAATAAACTGAGACCCTGATACATTTTGAAGGCTTAGCAGGTGCTCGGTAGCTCGTACTACCTTGATCTCTTCCTCCAGCTGCCTCTTGAGTTCTTCCATTTGCTGTGTCAGTGCCTGCTTGCTTCTGGACAGCTGCAGCCTTACAGTTTCTTTCTCTCTGAGCTGACAGCTTAGTTCACCTATGGCAAGAGAGGACAAGTTTTCAATATTGTCCAGATTAAGCATCCTGAAACACTCATATATCATAATAATAATAACAGGTAAG
Organism: Callaeas wilsoni; assembly: GCA_013398955.1. Classification (NCBI taxonomy): domain Eukaryota; kingdom Metazoa; phylum Chordata; class Aves; order Passeriformes; family Callaeidae; genus Callaeas; species Callaeas wilsoni. The sequence continues at coordinate 10,510 of VWPU01012772.1, read as the reverse complement.
TGGAACCACACAGCACTGTTTACCTTATCAGTTGCTCCCGTTATGTACATACATCTACCATTGCACAATATATTTTAATTCTTCAAAATGCTTTTGTTGCTGTTCTTTCTTTAACTAAATTCACCTGATTCTCTAATTCTAATTGTATCCCTTACTACAGTTCTGATCCACTAGACAATTTTTTTTTCCTGAAGACAAATGCTTTAGAAAATTTACTTAATTGTTTCTATTAAGGCCCAGTTTTCATTTTGAAGCAGTAGGATTTTATGCTGCCTCACTGGCTCAACTGACACAAAATGCTGTAGCAGTTTCTCATAATTGGCCTTGTGATGCAAGAGATAAACCCTAAAGTTTCATTTCATAAGATTTACAGTAACTGGAAAACATTTATTCCATATCACGCTCTGTTCTGTGGGCTGAAGTACACCTCTCCTCTTTCTTGGAGAGGTGCCTATAGCTTATGCCATCATCTCTAGAATTCTCAGTCCTTCTTGCAGCTCTCCAATATTGTCTTTTTCAGATTTTTCCTGACCCATTTTACATTTTTTCTCGATTTTTCAGTTTTGTTCTAAGACTCCCCTTGAGCACTTATGCTCCATGACCTTACAACAAACTGGTCAGAGAATGGTACACCTGAGAGAATCTGTTTGCTGCTGAAGGGAAAAAAGATCCTTTCAGGACATCTTTGTGCCTTCCTTACCAGCCTCTGTCTGGAGCTGGGCTTTTTGCATCACCATCTCATTCACATTCCTCTGGTGTTCCTCAAGTTTGGCTTTCATCTCACTCATCTCATCTTCCAGAGTGCGGTACCTTTTTTCCAGATTAGCCTGAAAGAGAATAAGAACGTGGAATCTGTGTAGGTGTGTTTGTAGATTTCCCATCAGATAGAAATATTGCCAATTCAAGTATTTAACTTATGAAGAAACACCTTGGACTTGGTAATGGTCTCTGTACGACCGGACAAGTCATCAATCTCCATCTTCAGCTCGCTCTTCTCCTTCTCCAGCTTCTGCTTCACGCGTTGCAGGTTGTCGATCTGCTCCCCCAGCTCAGCTGTGCTGTCCGCGTGCTTCTTGCGCAGGGCGGCAGCCGTGGCTTCGTGCTGCAGCGTGGCCTCTTCCAGGTCCCGCCGCATCTTCTGGAATTCTGCCTCTCGCTTCTTGTTGAGTTCCGTTTGAGCAGTGGTGGCTCCTCCAGCCTCTTCAAGACTTCCCCGGATTTCCTCAAGCTCACGAGCCAGCTCACCACAGCGCTTCTCTGCTTTTGCCCGCGTCGCTCTCTCACTCATCGCCTCCCCTTCCAGCTCTGCAGCACGGGCCTGTGTAACGAGGGAATAGCACATCAGGAATTAAACAGGGAACAAGTCATTCAGTGCTTAGGTTAATGCATATTTGTCACAGTAGACCACCAAGCAGCTTGTTTTGGAGACTATAAGCAAAAAAACTTCCTTTCAATTTCACTGTTTTGGCATTGTAGGTAAAGACTTACTGACAGGAAAGGACCAATGGATCAAGTCATTCTGACTTTAGATCACAGCTTTCTGTTGTTGAATTGGGTTTGCATGGCCAGGTTTTGGTAGTGGGGGAATACAGCAGTGGCTTCTGCGAGAAGCTGCTGGAAGCTTCCCCCTTGTGTGACAGAGCCAGTGCCAAACTGTGGACAAGCATTATTCATGGTAGTACAGTTTAAAACAAGCTGTTTTCAGTGTTTTCACAATGGTGAAGTAGGTACATAAACTCTCTTGCCTGCAATTCTCTGACCTTCTTCTGTAAATGAGTACTTGAATTTCGCTGTTCTGCAATTTTACTTTGTATCTGGTTAAAATCAAAGTCTTTCCTGTGAAGGAGATATTCTTTTAATAAAAAGAAAATATGTCCAGTTAAAGCCAAATAATAAATTTTTCACTAATATTTTCTCATACTTCCTTAATTTTTCATCTAAATGTTGTTTGTCATTCTCCAGGTCTACTATGGTTTCCTGTGCAAGTTTCAAGTCTCCCTCAAGCTTTCTCTTGGCTCTTTCAAGGTCCACACGCGCTTTTCTTTCGAGTTCTAAAGTTCCTTCAACCTGCAACATAAACATTTATAAACATGACTGAGGAAACAACTAAAGAATCTGCTCCTTCTCTGTGTGCTGAACATGCTCACATGGTTCACTTGCTGCTCCAGCTTGATCCTGGCTTTGGTGAGGGTATTAACTTTGTCCTCCTCTATTTGCAGGTCATCCAGTGCCTGTTGCTGGGCTTCTTGCAGGGCCTTCTTCTCCTTGACTAACTTTGCAACAGTCTCATCCAAACCTGTCACTACTTCAGTCAGATTTTTCACCTGTTGTAAGGTAAAATACTTCAAGGTCACTAATAATTTTGGCCCTCACATAGGCAATGAACACAGATAATGAACTTGTTGTTAGACTCCCTAAGAGGCTTAATTATTTGCATTGTATGGTCAAACTCTACAATCTCTCTGCTTCTATATCAACCCTTCAGAAGTCACAAAGCAATGCTGAACTTTAATTTCTGTGCATTTCTGTATGCTTACGAGTTGGTTTCCCTGCACAGCAGAGGTGCCCAGATTCAATACCAGGCCCACAGATCTCCTTACACAGCAGCGTGTAAGTGTTCAAATTTCCTGAACCTTTACAGCCTACACATAGACAGAGCAACTGTTATTAAACATTGCAGAAATAAAAAGCACCTTGTTTTCAGTGGCATGCTTTTCCTTTTCAGCCTTGACCAATGTTAACTCAAGGTCATCAATATCTTTCTTCAGCTCAGAGTATTCATCCTCCAGTTTCCTCTTTCTGGCTGACAGGTCAGCATTCATCTCCTCTTCATCGTCCAGCTTTTCCATTACCTCCTTTATTCTTGCTTCCAGCTGGAATTTTAGTTTGATCAGCTGGTCACATCTTTCTTCAGCATCAGCCAGATTTTCATTTTCCTTTTTATAGAGAATAGAAATGTGTTTCATTGTCACACATTGGCACTAACACTTGCAGAAATCAACCTGCTTATTAAGTGGCTGGAACATGAAATAACAGAATTTCCTTTCAGCCCTTTCCTGAAAGCTCAGACAAAACTGATGTAATCTGAAAGAGCCAAAAATGATTTAAATTACATACAGTTTGTACTTGCAGCTGTAGGTCCTTCTTCTCTTGCACCAGAGTCACCATTTTTTCTTCCAGTTCGTTCCTCCTGGTTTCTGATTTAGCCAGTTCTTCTTTTGTTCTCTCAAACTCTTCCTTCATCATGGCCATTTCTTTCTCAGTTCCCACACTTTTTAACAGGGGTTTTAACTTGAAGTACAGCTTCATCCAAGGCCACTGCTTGACTTTCATGAATGCACGGATGTTGTACTGGATGCAGAGGATGGACTCCCTGAAACCAAAGTGATCCATCAGTACTGTGAATAAAGCCCATCTTTGAGCAGCCAGACCTGGCAGAAGACACACACCTTTGGCTGAACATGTTTTTCAACTCAAGTCTCCGGAGGTATCCCCTGCACAAAGCCTGGGTCCGTGTGATGAGCTGTCCTAAGCAATCATCTCGCATCTCTTCCAGGACACCCAGCAAACCAGCCTTGAAGAACACCTGCAGCCAAAGAACAGACATCACTCGTCACTGGGTTTACATTTCAATGCAATGAATTATTTCTTATCGTATGGCAAAATTAAACATTTACCTTAGTGTGTCCAAATTTGTACTGAGTGTGATCTATCTCAATGGAAGACAGCAACTTTTCACACGCCTTCTTGCTATCAATAAACTTTCCTTCTGGAATGACACTGGCATTCAGGAGGTGGTATCTGATAAAATAAAGAAAAAAGCTCACCCATCAGTATCATTTTAGTGCACAGGATGCCACAAGACAGCTGTCAGTTTGCAGATACAGAGGAAGGCTGAGTCTGACTCACACCTCCAGTCTCAAATAGCAAAGCAGTAAGAAAAGCAGCAAACAGCAGCAGGTCAGTTCCGTAGGTTCCAAGGATGCTTTGCAGCCCTCACTGAGACTGAAGGCGTGGTCAGTCTGTTCTCTGGACTTGAGAAACTCTGCTTGTCTGTGTCACTGCCATTGTCACTACTCTAGGGGTCCAGCTCATTGGGTTAGCTGTAAATTCAAAAAATAGATGGATTTTAGGAGTAGGGGAACTGCTGCAATTAATCTGACTCCCTGTATAACCCATGCACAGCGTCCTTCCAGGGCACTGTTCATCCAGCCCTCCTGTGATTAACCTAGTAAATATTAAAAAAAAAACAAACAAAAATATTTCAATCTTATTTGAAACCTTCAAACCTCGAGAATGTCCCAGGTAAACTACTCATCCTCACGGTGGGAAAGGTATACTTCATTTCTACCTTGACAACATCCTTTTTCAGGGCCCACCCTTGGAGTCTGGCTTTAAGTTTCTCTTTTAGAAGACAACCTTCTGCATATTCAGAAACCTTTATATCTATAGGTTCTCCACACCACAAGCAAATCCTGTGTTAACACTCAATTTCATGAGCTAAGTAGCATTATCAATACACAGAATGGTTTGGGTTGGAAGGGACCTTAAGAATCATCCAGTGCCACCCCTTGCCACAGGCAGGGACACCTTCCACTATCTCAGGGTGCTCCAAGCCCCGTCCAACCTGGCCTTGGGCACTGCCAGCTTCTCTGGGCAACTTGTGCCAGGGCCTCACCATTATAGTTTGATTTAAATCTCTCCCTGTAAATGAGTTCATCTTTTTCCTGTAGCTCTTTTCTGAACCATATCCAGCTTCTCACATTCCTCCTGAACCGTGTAACCCAGAATTAGACTTAGTATCCAGCAATGGACTTCCTAATCCTACACTGAGAGATTATTCCACACCTATTTTCAGCGTTGATACACAAATCTGCCCTCCCACATCAATGACTGGGCCATTGCCTTCACTTAGTGCCCAAAATACCATTCCAACCCTTCTCAGTGTCCTGGTCTCCAGCACATCCTGCAGAGAGTTGTAAGGGGGGAGTGATTGCTTTGTTCTTAGAGATCTAACCCTACCTTTGCCTTTGTTCTGACATAACGAGCAGACAACCCCAGCTAGGTTGCCCTGAATTTAGCAACCATTTATAAAGGTCTTATTTGCACAGCAGTTCCCAAGACAAGATTTTTCAGTTGTGGGGTTTTACCTATAAATTAATCTGCTAATGCTGTCAAAATGTTAGCCTGTAGAAATGTTAATCCAGTAGAAAATGAGAGGACCATGTGGAACTAACTTGGATTTCCTGTTGAAGTCCTTTTTGTTATTGCAGCTCTATTTGCCAAACTCAGCATTTCGTCAAGAAGTGGTATTGAGTTTAAACAATTTCCTGTTTGTGAAACCATTCTAGTTAGAATTATTTAAACCACACTCTTCAAACCTCTACTAGATAGCAATTAAATACAGGATGTGCATAGACCACCCTCTGTATTTTTGCTGAAACATGCTTATGTCCAATTTGAGAATTAAAGCAAAGAATATCCAAACATTCAGATTATCTGGAATGAATTAAAAATAGGTTTTGGTATACAAGTATTGAGGAAGGCATCTGGGTGGGCACTGCCCACACAGACCATGCTATTAGATATATCTTCTGCTTTCCATGAGTGTTAAATACTAAAATAGTCTTTTCCTAGCAACTATATCATGGACTGGTTTAGCAAGGCTCTTCTTTCAAATGAATTGGGCTCAATGCAAACACAAGAACGTTGTTGCTGACCTTTGTTTGAAATCCCCATACGGTATCTTGTTAGGAAATCCTTTCCTGCAGATCCGAATGCCTTCCAGAACACCGTTACATCGCAGCTGGTGCAGAACAAGCTTGTGATCCATCAGGCCTACGACAGAGCAGCATGGGGACATACTGATTGTTCCAGCAGTGGCTGCGTGCTCTTTCTGCCCCTTTCTGTTCTATGTTTTATGAATTACCTGGGGTCTTTGTTTCATTGGGAATGATGCAACGCACAAAGTGAGGATGAGTTGTTCGTAAGTTAGACATCAGCTTATTTAGATTTTCCTGTAAAACAGAGATCATTTCTAATCTCTATATTATCTCAGTTCTCAAAGTGATTTGACTCTGTTGAAAAGTAAATTTTCAGAACTTTCTCCTTACTCTCCTAGTGAATATTCTCCAATCCTGTGTAAGCATCAACAAAGTAAATGGTTCCTACTAAAGAACTTCCCTCCTGCCTTAAAATGAAAATGTGTCCTTTAATGTTTCAAGGCTGACCATAAGAGCTCTTAAACAAGGCCAGGATGGAAAAAAATGACCTGTGTTCTGGGATACCATATATATATGATCTGTCTTGACCAAAGGAACTTTTGAGCAAATGAATAAATGAATTAATTTCTTGCTTTTGTTACTCATATATATTAGTTACTTCTATTTTAAAAGGCAATTGAGCTACAAAATCAGTTTGCCTATGACATCATAAGTCACCTGCTCTGCAGGGTAGTTTTTGCTAGCTTTGCAATTCTTTTCTTATCTCCTGCAATAACGACATACTCTGAGTACGGCCCACATCACGGCCGGGGGATGCTGCACTCCTCATCCTGCCAGGAAGGGACGAGTCTGTTCCTGGCCTCGTTACAGAAGCATCCCGGCAGCATCAGCGCTGCAACGTGAGATTTGTGTTGCTCACACTGCCTGCAGGGTGCTGGCTGCCACACAGTGCCCTGGGCTCAGAGGGCCATGTGCTGCTGTGAGGTGGTGACAGCAGAGAAGGGAAGGATGCTGCTAGCGCCGAAGGTCAAAGTCAAGGCGCATCACCGTGCAACCTGACAAAGCACGGCTTCCCTTTTTCACCATCATCCCACTGGACCTCATCAGCAAAGCAGGACTCAAATGAACCTTTGCCACATCCCAAAGGGAACTTGCCACGGAGTAGAAAGAGAGAGTGGGGCTGTGGAGCCAGGTGTGACAGGACTGCCCTCCCAGCAGTCCCTGCCAGAGAACACACTCACCCGAAAGAGTACAGAGACAGTCTGGAAGGAAGAGCCCTTTTTCTTGGTTCCTTTCTTCTTTCCACCACCTTCAGCTGGAAAATGAGATCAGAGTCCAGCTGAGGAACTGCTGCAGATCCCTCTGACAGTGTTATAACTGTGCATCTAACACACAGCACACAAGCACTGACTCGACCCTGATCCATGTTGGGTGAGAGGAACAGTAGGAAATCCCAAACTGGAAACATAATCCTCTGAGCTTACCTTCATCCATGGAAGAAAAACCGGCATAGAGATGGCATAAAATTTTCATAGATGATTTCTGGTACAGCCCAATGACAGTTTCATTCAGAGGGTCCTTGTTCTTCTCCAGCCAGCCAGAGATGTTGTAGTCCACTGTTCCAGCGTAGTGCACCAGGGAGAAGTGGGCCTCAGCCTTGCCTTTGGCAGGCTTGGGCTTCTGGAAGTTGTTGGACTTGCCCAGGTGCTGGTCATAGAGCTTGTTCTTGAAAGAGGTGTCAGTTGCCTTGGGGAACATGCACTCCTCTTCCAGGATGGAGAAGATGCCCATGGGCTGAATAGAAAAATGGTGTTTTCAGATAAGATGAATTCAAGCTATAATAATACAGAGTGAAAGACATGCTAAAATTGAAGTACTGGAGGTATTTTATAGAGAATTAGCCTGGGAGGAGCAGGTAATCAAGATTTTTTGGGAACAGCTGGCAAGATACTTAAAAGAACTCATAAGATTTTCATATACAGTTTTGAACTACCCAGTGTGTGGAAAACAAAAGAAGTCAGGCAAAAGCTGTGCAGTAACTTCTTAGAATACTGTAGTGACTTCTTACTCAGAAGAAACAAAAAGCAACCAGATACGAGCCTTTCTGGGATTTGAATTTAACTGAGAGAGAAACATGAAGAAGAACAAATACACAAAGACAGGACAGGACAGGACAGGACAGGTCAGGACAGGACGGAGGGAGGGAGGAAGGAAGGAAGGATAAAATCAGTGTCTTTTTAGAAGACAGGATACATTCCCAGTCAGTGGGTAATTAATTAATCACAAGGGTAATGTTTAAAGAAACAGAGGAGGTGAAGAGACCTGCAAGCTTCCCAGAGAGATTATAATGAAGGCACTCAGTGCAAACGCTCTCAAGAACCATTTACAGATCCAATTTGTGTGATTGCACAAGATGCTTAAGAAACTCACCTTCTCAATGAGCTCAATGCAGGCAGCCAGGTCCATGCCAAAGTCAATGAACTCCCATTCAATTCCCTCCTTCTTGTACTCCTCCTGCTCCAGCACGAACATGTGGTGGTTGAAGAACTGTTGCAGTTTCTCATTGGTGAAGTTGATGCACAGCTGCTCAAAGCTGTTGAACTAATATTTGAGTAAGTGTGTTAATAATGTTAAACTGCCTCAGATCAATTTTTTTCACAGAGCTGTTGTGGCAGACTGTCCCAGAAGGGTTTTGATAACAGTGTAAAGAATATACCATGGGTGTCCAGGTTTACAGAGGAGCTGTGCAGTGCAGCACACAGTTGCTGCAGCCTGCATTGGCCATGGTTTGGGTGGCCCTAATGTCACTAAATACAGATTCTGGGGGGAGAGAGACAGCAGCTTCATGGCTATGCTTCTGCCAAGTCTCTTCTCTTACAAAGTGGGTGATGGATCTACAAAGGCAGAAGCAGCTCCAGACAGATTTGCCCTGTTCCTGAGGGCACTGGGGTGAGGAGGAAGAAAGGTCAGAGAAGTCAAATAAAATGATAAAAGCATTTAGAGACAGGCAGAAGTCTGGGAGTACTGTGTAAAAGCAAACCTCAAAAATCTCAAAGCCAGCAATGTCTAAGACCCCAATAAAGTGCTGTCTTGGCAGCTTCGTGTCCAGCTGTTGGTTGATGCGCATCACCATCCACAGGAAGAGTTTTTCATAGACAGACTTGGCAATGGCATTCACTGCCTGGTGCACCTGCAGGGAGATGGTCACACAGCTGCATCAGGGCACTGCCAGTGCATCCCCAGAACAAAACACCCCTCACCATTCCCACACACAGGGCACTAACAGGCCCTAATGGTCCCGACCATTCTCAGCTGTGACCTGCACCCATTCCCGTTCCTGAGGGAGAGAACGGTCCCTGCTGCTCCTTGACACTCACCTGATCCTCTGTTTGGCCCTTCATGACATATTCATTTCCCACTTTCACCCGGGGGTAGCAGAAAGCTTTCAGCAAGTCCGCTGAGTTCAGGCCCATCAGATATGCTGCTTTGTCAGCTTCTGGAAAACAAAATAATAACCTGAAAGGCTTTCTTAGCTTGGACACACATAAGGCATTGAAACCAGCCAGAGCTCACTCTGAAACTTGCAACCTGATTTGCTTTACCCCATCCACAAATCTTGAATAACATTCTCATTTACTTTTCTGAACTGGTTTTTCTGAACTGAATTTTTGTAGGACTGGTCCTCATGACAGAGTGGCTACAGCAGCCCCAACAGATTTGGTGAAACCCATGAGTGCACTGTTGATGGGACAACACAGAGTTTTCCCCATCAAGCCACTTCTCCACAATGTCACCCAAGCAGAACAAGCCTGTATGTGCAACAAGAAACTGGAGAACACTACAGTAATGTGCCCCAGGCACAGGGTCCTACAGCAGAGTCAGCAGGAATAAAGTGGATGCAGAAAGTGCCTCTACTTGAGGCGGTAAGTTGAAAATCAAACTTCCTTTTTATGTTTATCAAGGAACAACTGCATGTCTCCTGGAAGACTCCCTCCATCTCTAGTGAAAAATGGCATGGAAACAGTTGGAAATAGTTCTCTCCCAGCCATGAAGGTATTACCTTCTGTGCCATCAGGCTCTGCCTGCTCCTCACGTGGTTTCTGCTTGAACTTCATGTTCCCATAGTGCAGGATCGCCCCCGTCAGCTTGTAAATCCCCATTCTCTCATCGGGGCTGAAGCCCAAAGTGTCAATGGCTGCCTGCACACCAGACAGAGCAGCTGGTTTTAACAGCAGTGAGAGTAAAAGTGAGACTGTCTCTCCTTGCTAACTGTACTCACATCTGTGGCAACGAGCTCCTCCTGGTCATCAATGCTGGCCACAGAGATCTGCCCTTGGCTGATGAAGGGATAATCATACGGGTTGGCTGTGACAAGGAGCATCTCTGAAAGGCAAACACAGGAGTGAGAGCCAGAGCCTGGCAGGGAAGATGGAACGATGGCTCAGCAAGGTTTCACAAGCTCTCCTTCTTTTTGCATCCCAAACTCTTGGTTTTCTATTAAAAGCCCAGAAAGACAGAGTAAAGCCTTTCATCTGCCTTCCCCTGGCTGAGCAGAGCTTCCAGGTTCATATGTTGTGAGCAGAGCTGAGCACTCAGCCCTGGCAGTCATGGAACACAGGCCATCCACAGAAACTGCTTTTAAGAGGCTTTTAGTTAAGGCTCATTTGTGCTTATCCTCGTGTGTGCCACACACTGATCCACCCCGAATGCACTTGCACCCCCGGGGCTGTGTGCTGGTGCACGAGTAACGCACACAGGTGTGTTCATCTCTGTGGATGCTGAAATGC